>CAKNXH010060487.1:94533-136617 GCA_932178445.1 Andricus quercusramuli
ATATATCCAATTAATTCCAATTACAAATTTTCATTCGTCAAAAACGTGTTCGCACAATGTTCGGAAACCGAATTCTCGTCAGGGCACAATACAAAAACTTTCCTGCTTGGTTCGGCGTCTGACGAAAAAGTGACGCTTCCGGCTTGCTTCGTGCCCGAGATCCCGCCGAATGCATCGCGCGCGACCCACACATAGGTCCCAAGACCCCGTGCCCGATACTCAAGCCGCGGGCCGGTCAGAGGTTTGACGTACCGACGAGATTCAAATTGAAATGTGTCAGACTTCAAGATGAGTATTCTCATCTAGACGTCTACGGATGTACTGGTACTTGTCGCTTCAAGTTCTTTATTTAAATTAATCTCCTGTCACACTCTCTTTCTTCAAACCGTATCGTCAAGGTGAGAATACCCTTAGCAAATATTTTGATTTAGTAATTATATTTATTATTTCAATGGAACAAAGAACAAAAAGGGGTTCTGGTCGAATTATGGCACAATACCGGTCGATAGTGCCGTTAAGTTTGGCAAAAGAACCACACTTCGACGAACATGATGTTAATAAAAGTAAAATAAAATGAAAAATCCGACAACTGTCAAGAGAAGAAATTTACACATGATCTAACAGCATAATTACAGTCGAAACTAAATCTAAAGTTTGAAGAACCGCTGGCGATTACTTGGAGGACTTCTTCTTGTATTTGCTCGGGATGATGATCTTTACCTCCTCGCCGTCGTCCTGCTCTGGCCTCTCCCGCATAATTCGTCGAGACTTTTGTCGACGAAGCGCGAAGTCAGGGCCCTGACCGCAAGTTCTCTTTTCTCCTTCGAGAGCTGGATGGCACTCAGCGCTTCTGGGTTTGCCGGAACTGCCCCCTTGCCAAGGGCATCCTCTCTGATTAGGAATCGCCTCAATCTATTGGGATAGTCCTCGCTGTCAGTGAATTTCGCCTTGACTCGTCTCCTGAGCTCTCGCTCCCCTTCGCCGACCAGGTATTGATGGTCGGTTGAAGCCATCTTCCTAGGGCCTG
This sequence comes from Andricus quercusramuli, assembly GCA_932178445.1. Lineage (NCBI taxonomy): Eukaryota > Metazoa > Arthropoda > Insecta > Hymenoptera > Cynipidae > Andricus > Andricus quercusramuli. The sequence goes on from CAKNXH010060487.1 coordinate 95,561, forward strand.
CTCATGTTCGATTCCGTGCGGATAAATGCAATCGGCAGTGTCGAACCCGTCCGCTTCACAAACTCGGCAGAATCCCGGCCGATACGGAAGGCGAAACTTCTTGAAATGATGCTCCCTGGACTTGCAGTTCACGCAACCAGCGACACGTGTGGCTTCCCAACGCAACGTAGGTGACAAATGTTTGGGCCCCACGTTCGACTTTATTGGACTCCAATTTCTTCACCAGAATCTCCGCCCTTTTCTTAATGATGTCTTTGAGTAGGGCTTGAGTGACGATTCTGCAATCCGCCAAATAAAGAGGCTGTTCTGCGCCCCGTGGGTTGAAGAGATGAGGAGCTCCCAGCTCCTTAAGAACGTCGTCAAAGCTTGGGATTTTGTCGAAAGGTAAGGGCTGGACCATTACTGACGGAGCAACCAATGCTTTGGAGTTGTCGCTCGATTTCAACTCCCTTCCATGTACCTCGGATCTCCTGGTTGGATGGCTGTTATTCGGGACTCTAGTTCGTCGAAGATTCTCCGCCTGTAATTGGGCGGGGGTGACCCTTGTTGGCTTCGTAAATTTCAACTCAGGAGGAGGCAAGTTTTTGATTTCATCTAGGAGTCTCTGGGCTTCTCTGCTTACTGATGATTCTTTTGACTCCGGCGTAGGCCATCTCAGGTCGATTCTACTTGTCGAGCAACTAGGTGTGGAATCAAACGTCGAATTGACTGAGGTGAATCTTCTCGGATGATGAGAATTGACTCCACTTTTCCTCACTCTGGAGCTTCAAATTTATCACCTTCTGCTCCAGTTCGAGTTGTGTCGTCTCAGCTCTTGCACTCGTGCTGAAACTGGTACAGAGGTGGAGGAGCCAGAGCAAGTTGTCGTAAATCCTGACATTCTGATAATCGTTGATTCGCCTGATGGAGATCGATGGGGAGCTGGTGAGTTCCTTGAATAATTTGAGCTGGAAATGTACATTACTTAACACGTAGCGTCCGAAGTGGAATTTTTGAATCGGTAATGCTGTATTTCCCCACTATTTTACCAGCTTTATCTGTCAATTCTACCGTAACCAGTCCACACACTCTGTGAACAAAAGCTGGTCCGGCACATTTATGTGCCAACTTGGAGGAATATGCATCTGCCTTACTACTTAACTTTTCATTAGGGTTATAGCCTTCAGTTCCCACCTTGATCTCTACTGATTCGACTCTATCCGAATTCACCCGAGCCAAACGTTTGTCAGAGTTTTTCTTAATCTGATTTTCTATTTTGTGACGGAAATCGTCAATTTCACTCATTCGCGCTGACCATTCGTCAATTGAGTCCTTGATGGTGGAGTTATCGACATTTTCAGGGGAACTTGTAGCATGCACAACCACCGCCTCGCGCCCGTGATTCAAAAAGAAGGGCGATATTCGACTGCCCGAATGTGAAATAGTGTTATAAGGTAACTAAATCTTCGACAAATATACATCCCACTCCCTATGGTTCTCGTTTATGAATGCAGAAATCATTGGCATGATGGTTCGATTAACGCGCTCAACCGGATTACTCTGGGGATGACTTAACGGGGTTGTGATATGTTCAACGCCTCTCGCTAACAAAAGGGGTCTGACATCTTTATTTATGTACTCCGTACCGTTATCCGTAATAATTGACCTTGGGGTTCCACAACGATCCAACACTGTATCGAGTGCTTTAACCACAGATTTAACAGTCCTATGTCGGACTGGGAATAACTCGATATACTTAGTGTACAAATCCTGAACGACAATCAAATTAGAATATTCCCCTTTTTGTTCGTGTTTGAGAGACGACGGTATCGACGGATAACTGGGCCCAAGGTGTTTGTAAGAGCCGGGTAGTCAATTGTCCTTTTATAGGCCTTTGATTGTATTTGACCTTGACGCGAATTTCGCAGTCCTCGACAAAGGAATTAACATCCAGGGTCATACCTGGCCAATAATAATTTTGGCGTACTGTATCTAGTATCTTATCGCGACCTAGAAGTACTGCTTGTGGGATATCGTCGTTCTGTCGAAGGACAGTCATGATGTCACAAGGTTTGACTACCTTTTTCCATGGATGTTCGTCATCGATCATGGCTTTTTCGTAGTCAGGGCGATAATAGAACAGTTCTTCGTTCTCGATCTTCCATTCCGAGAATCTATCGGGTTGTCACTTTGACGAGATTGAATTTGGTTTGGTACCAGTCCTGATCACAAATCGTGTATACCTTACAAATAGCACCTCAATTTTTCGACGGACCAAACCACGGCAAAGCATTCTTTTTTCGTGGTTGTATAATACAACTCCGCGCCTCTCAATGGGCGACTAAAAACCTCAACCAAGTTTTCAATTCCCGTTTCCGTGTCCCATTGGACGAGAATCGCACCCAAGCCGAAGTCGCCAGCATCGGTGTATTAAATGAAGGGTTGTCCGGGAATTGGGACGTACAACCGAGGAGCGTCGATAAGGGCTTTCTTGACATCGTCAAATGCCTTCTGTTCAACCTCGGTCTACCTCCAAGGAACCTTCGGGCTCGTCAACTTTTTCAATGGTCCCTGAATTCTGGCTACATTTTTAGATGTCTGTGATACCAATTTACGAGAACATTGAACTATCGCAATTGAGTCCGATCCCTCGGGAGCTTGAAATAGATTTTTGGAACCAAGTTCTGAAAGATGTTGGTTTTGCTTCAAGATCGACTGAGTCAGTGACATCCTCCTTGGAGCTCTCATCCGAAAATGAGAATAAGGCGATAGTTTCCTGAAACAATCTTCAATGGATCAGGGCCACCGAACCCCATTTAATTCGCGAAGTAGTCGACCTCATCCAAAACTTTAGGCTGGTTAAAGTTAATTGATTTTTGTTTGTCAGCGGCCCTTTCGGATGAAGAAGGACTTTGAGCATCCTCACTCATGCCCTTGGTTTCAGTAATCCGAGGGAAAATTACTGAGGGCTTTTAACGTTTCCCTGGTATTTTGGGCAACTAGTGTTGAAATGCCCTGTTTCGCGACAAATGCAACAGACCACTTGAAGCTCTGACGTACAAAAGCGCAAGGTATGCCCTTATTTCGCGAAATTGAAACTGAACAGCTTGAATTGGTCAAAAGGAGGTTTTGATTTTTCCGATTTTGTTTTTTCGTCGACAGGGATCATAGTAACAACTTTATTGGTTGTGTCTATTTGATTTTTCTTTGTCTTAGCCTGAAATTTGTCCAACTTTTGGTCGAGTATCAGACGAATCATAGATCGTCAAACTCGTCAACTCGGACGCGCCTTTTGTGACCCAACCGATCTCTGATAGAGGTATCTCCGCTTGTTGACATAATGCAGAAATTCGGTATGATTTTTAAGGCATAGATTCAGAATCTCGAAAGTCAGTCGCGGATTAAATTTTGTAAGAATCTGTTTCAATTGTTCTCCAAATTCCGGTGGGAACTGCATACGTTCAAATATGAGTTTAGCTCTACACGCGAACTCCGCAAGACTTTCATTTTTCCCGAGTTTCAATTCATGAACTTCGAGGAGAAAGTTGGCGTCATCTTTCTTAATGCCTCACTCATATCGGAAAGCACGTGAGAAGTCCCTCCATGCACGCCATGAGTTTTTATTAACGAGGTACCATGACCTGTACGGACCCTCAAAAATTTTCGACAAACACGAACTAATAAGTCCCTATGTATACCGCTGGTACTCAAATCATCCTTAAGAATCAGTAAAAACTGTTAAGGATTTCTCTCGGTTTTTGAAAAAGAGATCTTTCAAGAACTGACTATGCGTCCTATCTTCATTGGCAAGTCATTGTCGAAATTAGAGTGGTTTCCACCGCGTCCACGAATCGAAGGTGCGCTTCCGGTTTGTCTCGAATTAGTTTGATAAGGACTGTGGCTTTCGCTCGAGTCGTCCTCACGCCACGAGAATAACGAACCCATTCTCCGTGTGGCTGACATGTTTGAATTTCGACTTGACACTGGAAAACTACGTGAATCGCACGAGCGGAATCAGGAACGACCTATACCTTGACTATTATTCTGATTGTTTTGGAAACAATGTCCCTCACTAACTATCATTTTGCGACATCGTTGTTCCGAGACGAAATTCTGATCTAACCCGGGATTAACTGACCCAGGGCGGATAGGAGTCGTTGCGTGTGAGCCCCTTTCCCTTCTTCTACCCGAATTCATGGGGAAACCGGTGTTAGCTGTGTGAGTAACTGACTCGACATTTATAGAGACCTGTGTTTCCATGTCCATCTCGATCATATTGGGGTCGCTCACCGCCTCGGTAGTTTATGCTAACGAAACTGTCTCGTTAAGGGGTACCGACGTGCTAGCTTCCGAAACTTTCAGTGATTGAGCTCTGTTTTGCTTCCTCTTCGGAGGTGAAAAAAAAAATTCTAGATCCTAATAATTACCGGTATTTAATCGACCTTCATTCGACAAACTAGGGCATAACCCAATCAATCGTAAAAAAAATGCAATTTAAATCTAACCAATCCGAAGAATTTACAATTCAACCTAAAATTCACCAAATTCAAAACCCAAAACAAAAAGCAGGATAGGGTCTGGAAGTATTTTGAACCTGTTCAATAATCAACTCCGCTGGTGAAACAGAGCAAGACCCACCATCAATAAACCTGTGGAACGATTTAATCAATTGATCGAACGAATTAAATCTGATTTATTCAAACGAAAAAATCAGAACAAGGCCAACTTTATATAAGGAACCGAAAATTCGGAACAATGATCGATAAGATGTATTTTTATTTTTAGTTAGTTAATCAGAAGGAAACCGGTCCTTCTCTTAATTCGACAAGGAATCAGAATAAAATCTTATTTCAATTCCATTAATTTTCTGGATATGAACAAGATCTGATTTTTACATGATTTTATAAATTAACTTTAGTCGATTAATTTTCTCGATATCAGGGCAAGACCTAATCCCGACAATGTCTTCTAATAATTTTAAATTTAATTAAGAGGGTCGAAAAACCAGGGCAAGGCCTTTGCTAATCGACAGCAATCAGTCTATTTTCAACCTCCCTTTTGATTTATATTTTAAAACCAATTCAATATTAAATAATCAAATAAGATCTAAATTATTCAATTCTACGACGACATATAATTTGTATCAAATTGATATGGCAAGACATAACATCTGACCTTTAACATCAAATTCAATTTTATATGTATATATTTTGCTTTTGTCGTTACCGAAGACCAGGGCAAGACCTAAAATCGGTAAATAACCTAAACTACTTTTAAGCAATTAAACAGTGAATAACGGAACAAGATCCTTCCATTCGAGTTAAAACGAAAATAATTGTTCAGGGCATGACCTAAATGTGAAGCCAGCACACTTATTTTATATTTAGTATTTTCAATATTTCGTCTTATTCGACGACAAGTATAAATTTTCAAGGCTATATTTGATTTGAACTCGGGCACTTCAATCAAGTACTTTGATTCAATTTTTTTATTTTCCGTCGAACGATCGGAACGATATCACTATCGCTCGACTTTGACCGATAACAAAGTATAAGGTCCCGGACATTGCGGAGTTGACAGACAAGTATACAGGGTGTCCAAAAAGTAAAGAAAGACCTATATAATTTTCCAGGTAAAATATTTTTCAAAAAGGCCAAGGTAATTCTTGAGGTAACTTTTAACGAAGAATCCAGTGGTGACCTGGAATTTGGCCCCGAGCTTGACCTTCAAGGATATTTCAAGGTCAACTTCGTTTTTTCAAATGAGAACCCCTATTTTTGACAACGGCAGTCGAAAGAGCGGGAAATTTTACGTCCAAAAATGTATTTATGTCATGGGTCAGGTATGACCTTGAGCTTCAGCTGAAGGCTTTTAGGCTTGACCCATGTATGGGTCGAGACCAATCTGTACTGCTTCGGCTAAGGTGTTCACGAAAATCGTCGAGGTCATTCTTGGATTAACTTTTAACGAGGAATCCAGTAGTGGCCTTGAATTTGACCTTGAACTTGACCATCAAGGTTATTTCAAGGTCATCCTAGTTTTTTCAAGTAAGAACCCCTATTTTTGACAACGGCAATACTTGACATCTTACGTAACACGTTCCTCGAGAGACACTCTAAATCATACATATAAATAATTTTCGTTGTTTTTTGAATTAAATTTTTTAACCACTCTTTTTTTCTGAAACTTTTACATAGATTTTAAAAGCATCCTTTAAAAAAAAGTTCAATATTATTTTTCTTAATTCATAAGGCATATCACCAGATTCCCACGGAATGCCGTGAAAACTGTATTACGACCAGGTATTACTTTTTCTACATTTCGCAGAAAAGTTGCTTAATTCACAAGGAGATTGAAAGAGGAAAATAGAAGGTTTCAAAGAATGATCATTCGTTGGAAATACAGCTGATTCTTTCAACACAAATACATTATTTGACAGCTTAAATCCTTGAGGGTCCACCACGTACTCCATTCTTAGTGAAACTAACTAATTAAGTTCAATTACAACGATTTATACCAATTTTTTCACCGATCCACTAATCGGAGTGTATTCAACTATGCGGTTATGTAAAAAGATTTTTTATTCTATCAAATTCATTTGCATTTATTTCATATCTTGCTTTTTTAAACAAATAACAGATAGCGTTATTAACTAAAACCTTTCTAACCGCTGGAGTTCCATCTGACTGCAACAGTTGTCCGTTTACATGAAGCGAACTTTTTTGAGGAAGTAAACAGAGATCTTAACTTTGTCTGTCCCTTCTATGCTCTTTGGACTGTGTGGTCTAAGCCTGAGATGTAGGCTTCATAGAAATATCACGTTTTTACGTGTTATCGCTTTGAGAAAACGTTTGTGACTGATCTGATCGTGAAATCTTACACCACTCTTATAACTGTAACCATCCCTCCTATTATATACAATTCTCATTTATTTCACCGCTGTTGATTTAATATGTAATCTTATTGTTATAACTTCCCCGCGAAAATTAACCAATTGTCTGTCTTGATCAACTATTCGTAATTGAATGTAATATATGGTTTTAATGACGACCGGAAGATAAATGACGTGTGACGGAACTTCTTTCATCTTATATCCTGACGGCACAGAGGGAAAAATCCATAAATAGTATGTATCCTGTGATCATTAGTGTACGCCCCTGTGGTAATCTTACACTCAATTCGTAGGGAGTTTATTTTGATTATGGGTACTGGTTGATCAGATATATGAATCTGATTAGCTGTCAATATACTTGAATGGAAACCCAAGAGACGACCTATCGAATTTTTTTGTTTGAAATTTATGTCCTGGTTACAAATTATTTCACTGCGCAATGTATTTATATTCGGTAGAATATTAATATCAATACCCTTTCTCACTGAAACACTTTGAAGATATTTATGAATATCCTCTATTTCATAATTACCAATAGGTATAACAATTTCTTCTTCACCTACGTAAAACACATTTTCACCGGCATCTATGTTTGGAATCGAATGAAAGGTTAGAAATTCTACAAGTCCAAGAGCGTAATTGTAATTAGGTAAAAGTTCGATTGGTGGAAAATATTGCGTTTCTAGTGTCGATGAAGTTCCCGATAAATTCAAAGTAAATGATGATGTATGGTTTAAGACGGTAATGATTTCACTGACTTGAGATAATTAACATACCTTCTCATATAGATTGTACATACTTCGCGATCTCAGTTGATCACATAGAAGTTTGAGACATAAATGTCCGCATACAAACGTGTCATAATTTTGATATATTTCTTGATTATATTTTACACTACCAACACCGAGATGTTTCATAAGTTCCGAGGGTTATCCAGGATTTCCGAAACAATCAAAGCAAAATAACTTCAATACCGATTTTTCTATGGGCCACCCAATGTGTACCTGGAGCGCTTTTACCGTCGAGATTAATAATAGCCGATGTTGTGAATAAGTATCTCATATTGTTAGGGGAGAGAAATAAAGTTATGGATAATGTGTATGGCGTGCGAAAACTATCAAAAGGCAAATCAATTATTGTAGATTCACCGATGAGTTTTGATGGATCTATATCAATAAAGGTGATTTACATTTGCCTCAAACTAAAGGCTAACTTGAACTCCGCTTCAAGAAAGTACCTAAAGACAGCTATGTAAGTGGAAATGACTTTGAAAATTATCGTAAAATTACAAATACAACAAATGCGCATCGGAAACATTACATTAGAGATGGGGCTGTACGTCGGAATAGGACTTTTGAATTGAAAAATTTTATAGAAGATGTAATATCTTCTTCATCTCCTGAATCTGCAAAAAAAAAGTAAGAGGAACTCTTCATCTGGAAGCGGTGTAATTCCACAGTACATGGTTGTTGATGAGAAAGAAAACCCGAAGGATTATATTAACTGGGATGATCCCAATGAGTTAATAGATCGACTTTAATTACTTTTAGCTTCCCGAGCAGCTGGAAATCGTAGTCATACAAACGAAATTATATAAATCCTTCAAGAATTGCGTGAAGATAGAATTATATATTAAACAACGTTTCGCAAACTTTATGTCATTCTCACGATGAGTCTCGACGTATTCGGATGCCTTTTAAAAAGAGCTGAGTCTATGAGTAGCGGTCGTCCGGGAATAGGGTTGTTTCCATAGTCAGATATCACTTTTCCAATGAATGGATCTTATAGTTTATGAAATGCTAATTTTAAAAACGCGCATAAAATATTGTTTACATATTACTTACTATTTTGAATTTAATATTGAAATATGAATTTTCTATCACAATGTCGATTGAAGGGCCCCTCTGACGCCACAGGGGTCGGATTTTCCACCAATCACAGCTTATGTGTCAGTGATTCTCAAGTATCTTTCTCTGTGCCGATGTTTTGTTTTGTTATCTGCACTTCGAAAATAGAAATCGCAAAATATTGTTTAAAAAATCTCGAAAGAGGGTTTCGTAAAAGCCAATAGTGGAAATCTGCCGAAAATAGATATATTTATGGTATCGGAGTTTTTTAAGAGTAATTGTGACTTCGTAAGTGCAGAAATACGAGGAGTGAAAATGAAACGGTTAGTTGTCCTGACCCAAGGGTCTCCAAGCGTTGGTCCTGTATCTACTTGGGATCCCAGGCCAGTAGGTCGGATCTACCAAGCTCTGACCCAGACCTGTCAAAATCCTTCACCTGCTTCGAGCTGCTTGGAACCACTAAAAAAGGGTCCCCCATGTTCAAATTTCAGAACCGAGCCCTTCCAACAGGGATTTTCTCCCGAGAGGTCATCGATTTCCTCTCAGTTTTCCTTCGAAAAAAATGGTAGATCTTGAAAAAGCTCGTGCGATCCTGGGTCACGCTGCACCTGTGGATTGTGGAGACCCCTGTCCTAACCTCATTATCATAAGTTTTGTTAGCTTCCGTCAATGCCACATCGTCACATTGATAATTATCAGAACCTCCAAGTCACGTGACACCCACGTGACACCAACTCGTACAAGTGTTTTCCCGCCTTCAATTTTCAATAATTTTTTTCTGTTGAAAGACTCAACAGAACAAAAAATTAGAACGCACCTAGTGTTTAGATTTAAATTAGGTATTACAAAATTATTTTATCTAAAATTGCGAAACAACCCTATCGGATTCAAGATTACACCTTATGGCCATTATAATATAGATGAGAAGAGGTTATGTAATGTCGCTGAAGCTGAAGATCAATATGATGCAGTTAATTTATATCTTATGCAAAATTTGTTACTACATGAAACCACTGGTGTATCGTAATTCTACAGTCATTCCTCAATAGGATGCCAGACTCAGTTTACTTGAAAATGGAGGCGAACAGGCGAGCGTCGGTGAACGAGCTTAAAAAAAATTGCACGCAAAAACTATTTTCGCAGACATGTTGATATTTGAAAAATAGATGAAAATGTGCAAGCTGATATTGTGGAAATGCAGCCATATGAACGAGAGAATAATAGCTACAGATATATATTGACCATTATCGATATATTTTTAAAATTCGATTGGACTGTTCCTGTGAAATCTAAGGAAGGTGAAAGTAGTAAGGGGCAACTATGGCTCGCCAGTCGGCTTCCCCCACTCCTCGGTGTTTGCCAAGACGCCTGGTGCCTACCCCCACTCCTCGCCTGTCTGGGTCTATACCATGAATTCTAAAGTAGAATAATAAAGCTTATTTTCTGAATAAAGAGAAAGATGAATAGCTCACATCTAATAGATACATGTACTTAAAACAAGCGATTATTATGATGATTATGATGAAGATTATTATTATTATTGTTACAATAAACTATTATATGATGACTGTTACATGATGTGGTAAGTATTAAAAAATGGAAACTATAATATTATCGTTTGATTGGTCCAGGTGCATATATTGCTAAACATATATTTTGTTCATGCCTATAGTATCATGTAGCTATTCACTGCTGGGCCTGTGATTTCTAGAATACAAATGAAAATAAAAACGGACGAATTTCAGTCTCAAGTTTCGTGGATATAGTCAAAATTTTGTGTACACTTGAACTTTGAATAGTTAGATCGTTTTCGATTAGTCAGTATATTTTTATATCTTATTAAGGAATGATATTTCATAATTGGATTAAAAAGAATGTTACGAATTGATGTTCTAAATGAAACGTAGGAGTTGATTGGGTAAAATTCTTTAATAATTGAATTTTTGAAATTCGAAGTGACTCTCCGTTTTAAATGTTAACATAAATACATTATGAAATCATTTTTCCAGGCCAAAATGTTATTTTTCCCAAAAATGTATACAATAGTCCTTTAACATTACTTTTTCTTTAGAACAAAGAAGCAATTTTTACGAACTTTTAACATAAATACACGCCCTCATGCTTGTTTTTTTTCTACTTGGCCTTATATGCACCGATTAAAATTTACTAAATTTCTCAAATCTAATGAGTGAGGTCTGATGGAGAGACAAGACTAGACTCTAAACGTAACACTAATTTTTATCCAATATTGTATTCAATAAAACTTTTGAGTGGTCTAGAAGTCGTTGGTTTATATGTTTTGGTTTTCCGCATTCGTTGGCTTCTTTACACGTAAAACCAAAAAGACCCTACCATCTTACATACCCCGTGCAGAAATCGCCATATATATTACCGATTACCGACTAGGGCCTGATCCGATGTGTACTATCTGGTCCCGACAGGGAGAATTCTGTGGCCCTGACTCGTACCAGACCGGGCTATGTACTTTGAAGTCATATAGCCTCTTCGCAGCGCCATCTGAAGCCATATGCGCTAGATGTAACATAACCACGAACATAACCTAAATTTTTGTTTTCCTTCGTGGTGTTGTGTTGCAAATGTGCTGGGAGTGTTCGACCGTACAATTTGTTCTTAACACATTAATAAAAAATGCCAAAATTAAAGAGCACACCGCGAGTTCGCAAACATTGTGCTATCTGCAGAATTCCGTATGTACGCGATGAAAACGAAAGCAACGAAGGTAAGTCTTTCATGGTATTACATTTTTCATGGTATTATTAAATTTTATGGTATATTTAATTGTTAATTTAAATTAATTTAAAATTAATTTAAATTTAATTGTTATTTAATTGTTTAATTGGATCCTAGTTCTATCCTAAACATTCGATTTCCTCATTTTAGTTTAAAAAAATTATTATTTGATATTTTTTTGCTCGGCAGCGCTTTTTTGTAAAACGAGTAGTTGCAATTTTGAGGTTATATTTTGAATTCTACGTTCAAAGTTATGCATGTTATCGCTCCAGTGGCGGCGTGAGGGGTACTATTTGTGGATTGAAATGAGGAAATGTAATTGTGAGATCAGATTGTACTAATAATGCAAAACAGTTTCAGATGTTGATGATGCAGATGATGAGGAAGAAATTAATGATGACGTGAATCAGATTGAAAACCATATTTTACAGGATAGAATCGTCATTGAAAATGATAATCTCGTATCTGACAATGAAGTGAACACAGATTTATGTGAGTAAATACAGTTGTTTTGAAGATAATATTCATATGTTTATAAATAAATTTTTATGATCTCATTTAGAATTTTCAACAAAAGAATTTAATTTTCAACTTAGAAATGTAAATTTTCAAACAAATAGTTGAACTTTCAACCTAAAAGCTGAATTTTCAACTTAAACGACGAATCTTTAGGCAACAAAAAATGTAACGAAGTAGTTCCACTTTCAACTAAGTATTAGAATTTTCAACTCAAAAAAGTGTATTCTCGACCAAACATGTAATAGTTGATATTTCAATCAAAAGCAGTTGAATTCAAACCAAAAGAAAATTAATTTTCAACATGATAGTACATTTTGAGCCAAACAGTTGAATTTTCAACCAAATAGTTGAATTTTCTAGCAATCTGCTGAATTTTTAACTTGACAATATGAATTTTCAACAATAACTTTAATATTCAATCAAGTAGTTGAATTTTTCAAAAAACAGTTGAATCTTCAATCCAAACAGATTTATATTCCGCCAAAAATTTGCATTTTCAATCAAAAAAATGAACTATCTACCGAAAGAGATGAATTTTTAAACCAAACGACTTTTCAACACAATAGATGAATTTTGAACGCAATATAAATACTAAAATTACATCTTTGTTAGGTCCTCTGTGTCTACTCCAGTTTTTGATCAAGTCTTTATTCGTAGTGAAAAATCAGCTAATTTGAATACTTTTTGCTTAAAACGATTGTTTGGATTCTACCCCAAGCATTCGAAAAAATCGTTCTACACAAAAATGATTAAAATTAACCAATTTTTCGATGCGAATAAAGACTTGATTTAAAACAACTAGGAGTAGGTCCAATTTGTCTAACAAAGATGTAATTCTAGTATTTATGAAGTAAATTGAAGGAATTAAGTTTGAGGTTAGGGCCTGGTTCCAATGCCCTTAAGAAAATTTATACCTGGAAAAGTCTAGAAATACCTGGAAAAAAACTGGAAATTTGGGGGACTTTTTTCAGGATTTGGGTAGATACTTTGTGATAATGTAAAACAGTTTCAGATGCTGATACAGATGATGAGGAAGAGATAACTCATGATGTGAATCGGATTGAAAACCATATTTCACAGGACGGAATCGTCATTGAACATGAAAATCTTGTATCTGACAATGAAGTCAACACAGATTTATGTGAGTAAATACAGTTTTTTTGAAGATAAAATTCATATTTTTATAAATAAATTTTTATGATCTGATTTAAAATTTAGAAGCACTATCAAAATTTGCTATAGTACAAGTCTGTACTTAGGTATTGATAAAAAATTGATGGAACATTAGAAATATATATTATCATAAATAAAATTCTATCAAATAAATATTTATGAAAACTGTTAATATAAGTTGAAAAATGTATTTATGTTTAGGTTCTGATGATATCGAATCTGATTCTGATAATTCTCAATCTTATTCTGATGATTCTCAATCTGATTATGATGGAGAATTTGTAGATGGTGTCGTAGAAGTGATGGAAGATGAGCCAAATGAAGTACGGGAACTTCGTGTTTTGGCTGTGACAAGTGGCTTAGAGCAGGTGCACGTCGATCGAATGTTAAAAATCTTGAGACGAAGACTTTTGCCTGAATTACCCAAATCGTCCAAAACGTTTTTAGGAACGTCTTCTGCGGTCTATGACATAAAGGACATGCAAGACACTAACGGATCGATTGGGGAATATGTTTACTTCGGCATTCAAAAAGGACTAGAAAAATGCATTGATCCTAACGTATATTCTAAGGCGACAATATTCTTACAAGTCAATGCGGATGGTATATCTTTAACCGAATCTGGCGAAAAAGGTTTTTGGGTTTTATCAGCAAAGGTTCATTACAAACCTGATATTTATAAGCCGTTTGCAGTCTTGATTTATTGCGGAAATTCGAAACCTGCAAATGTAGATGATTATTTGCAAGATTTTATTACAGAAGTAAATAATTTACAGGCCAATGGCGTACGAATTTCGAATCAACGCTTCAATGTTCGTATTCAGTGTTTTATTTGCGATATGCCAGCCAGAGCTTTTTTAAAAGGTACGAAAGGTCATGTAGGTTTTTACGCCTGCGAGCGATGTGAAATTAGAGGTGTAAGAGAAGGAGGTGTAACGCAATATCCTCTTATAAATTGTCCAGACAGGACGGATGATTCTTTTAGAAATCGCAAGCAACGTCGTCACCATAATTACACATCTCCGCTCTTACGAATAAGACCACTAGTTAATATGGTTTTAATGTTTGTACTTGACTTCATGCACTTATTTTGCGAAGGGATAATGAAACGACTCTTATTGCAATGGTTTGTCAATCCTGGACGTGCAAAAGTTAGTCACCGAATGAAGGCGGAAGTTTCGAGAAGACTTCTTTTAATTCGGAAATGTATTCCTCATGAATTTCAGAGGAAAACGCGGTCGTTGGATTGTCTTAAAAAGTGGAAAGCAACGGAATATAAATTTTTTCTTTTATATTGCGGCCCAATAGTATTGTTAAATATACTTGAAGCTAATCGTTTTAAAAACTTCTTACTTTTACATGTTGCTTGCAGGATTTTATGTAATGATAATCTAATCGAGAAATATCAACAGCATGCCAAAATGTATTTGCAGAGGTTTTTTTTAAGCTTACGCCATCTGTATTCGAGAATACAAGTCATGAATATGCATTGTGCAATTCATGCTGCCGATGACGTGTTAGCAATGGGTTGCAACTTCAGCCGAATTTCTGCCTTTTCATTCGAAAATTTTCTTGGAAAGTTAACCGGTCTCATTCGTAAACCGTTCCGCCCATTAGCTCAAATTTGTAGGAGATTACATGAATTGAGCCAAATAAATCCACCGAAGCCTGAAATACCTTATCGAGTTCAGATTTTAAAATCCGTTGGATTAAATGTCTTGAAAGCTAAATACAAAAAATGTATCTTGACAACGAAGTCTCCCGATAACTTTGTAATGCTTAAAAACAAGTCGCTTTTAAGAATAAAAAAAATTACTCGAACACAACAAGGCGTAGAATTGGAGGGTAATCATTGGAGGATAAAGCGGTCCTTATTCGTATATCCAACGGATTCCAAGGATTTATATATGTGGGAGCTAAACAATAAATCAAGCGAAGAGTTATTTCCTTACGATATTAACCATGTAAAATGTAAAATGGTCAAGTTAAAATTGAACTTGAGTGAACTTGACAGGTCCACAGCGAGTTTATTGTATGCCACTCCTACACCAGTAGTAAAATAACATTGGAGAAATCGATAGTGTATATATCGAATAATATTGTGTTCAATATCTTAAAATAGTCCATGAAGATTTATCCTTAAATTACGAAACGTTAAAAGGTATTTGTGTTTTCAAAAAAGATGTCTAATTTCTGGATTTAATGTGATAATACAAAATGGTTGAATGTTCTTGAATTTATGTTACTGGTTCGTAAAAGTTTGTAAATAAAGGAAATATCTATCAATTATTTGAATATGCATTGAATTAAATTTAAATTCCGCGCGCCTAATCGCGAATCTCGAATGTCGTTGATTGGTCCTGCGCGAGCCTCATTGTCAGTAACGGCAACGTGAAAAAAATAATGCACACATTTATGAACAAAATTCACGAAAAATATATACTCTAATTCTCTTGAAATCCACTGAATTGTACTACAAAAGAAAATGTTCCTATTTGTTAAGCAATTGAAGTTGAATTTTAATATTGAAGTCTAAATACAATTGTTTTGAAATAGTTCAACTTGTACAATACCTACTCTTCAAGGTTACCAACATTGCAATCGAGGCAACGTCGACATTTCTTGACGTGAAATTTTTGCACAGATTCGTCGATTTTCGTTTATGCTCCCTCATTTCTATATTCTATATTTTGTTCTTCAGCTGTTTTAATAGCTTATTTTCGAAAAAATTGGTGTGTTCCCTAGTTTAAAAAGCTTCTACAATGTGACTTATAACGGTATGTATTTTAAATCTTTGCAAATTTTTTCTTTCGCATAACCTCACTTTTAAAAACATTAATCTCAGGTGTTATTTTCGGACGAGAAAAGCACAAGGAAATACGCGAGGGTTTTCGAATTTCTCGAGGAAATCCTCGTTTCAGATAACTTTTAATCCTCGCGGAATTCCTAGAGGAATTTGAAAATCCTCGCGGATTTCCTTGTGTTTTCGCCGTTCGAAAATAAGACGACGATTTCCTCGATGATTTTTTCAATAGAATTGTTCTAGTCTTGCCGGTAAGTTTCAAATTTCCAATTCTTTATTTTTTTACATTCCTAACAATCACTCAACACAATCCTCATAATCAAATAAAAAAATAATCTCCAACAAAGGGAATTTATTAATTAATTTCTTATTTGCCAGAAAAGTACCTTTGCGACAAAAGTTATAGGACATATCTCCAAAAACTGTTAACTTCATTAACTAATTCTAATTTAGGAAGTACTATTCAAGGTAAAAAAAGTTTCCCCTTTTTTATTGAAATTCCCCTTTTTCCCCCTATTCTCAAAAAACTTCCCCCTTTTCCCCTTTTCTTCTCAAATATACGATATTTAAAACTGTCCCCAGTATTGAATAATAATTAAATCGATTATAGCATTCAAATAAATTATTTATGAATAAATAAGGTACACTTTTCAAGTGCAGATTAAAAATAAATACTCTTTTGAAAAAATTTGAAGATGATACATTTTAAAATTTAAACCAAGTTGAAAATGTAAAACTGGAGACAGAATTTACTATCCAATATAAAATTTGAACAATTACAAAATCTACAGTACTTTTCAAACAATTATTAGAAGATTAACACATTTTAGTTTAAATGTACAAAGTTAAATACTCAATTAAAAAATGGAATATTAAAAATTCATCAACTGCAACTTTGAATCTTCTAACTTGAGCAATTTTTAATTTTTTTAAATCTTCACTTGAAAATTTAACTATTGTTGAAACTTTTTTTTTCCTTGAAAATTAATTTTTTTAAACTCACAATTGAACTATTCCATTTGTGTTTGAAAATTCATCTTTTTTAGTCGAAAATTCAACTATTTTGTTGCAAGTCCAAATTTCGTTCAAAAATTATATTTTTTGGCG
The DNA here is from genome assembly GCA_932178445.1 of Andricus quercusramuli. Lineage (NCBI taxonomy): Eukaryota > Metazoa > Arthropoda > Insecta > Hymenoptera > Cynipidae > Andricus > Andricus quercusramuli. The sequence goes on from CAKNXH010060487.1 coordinate 112,632, forward strand.
GAAAGTTGGTTAAAAATTTAACTATATATATTTTTGTGTTGAAAAATCAACTGCATAGTAGAAAATTCTTCTTTCAGGCTTCAATATTCGACGATTTGGGCAAAAATTCGGTTTTTTCAATTGAAAATTAATTTTTTGAAACGAAAATGCAACTATTTCATTTTTGGTTAAAAACTGATGTTCTTAATTCAACAATTGAACTATTTTGTTCAAAACTTATCTTTTATGTATTTCGGGTTTACGGAAATAAATTTTGTCGTGATTTAGGATTTCCTATCTGTTTTGCGATTTTGGAACGTTATAAACACCATGGAAAAAATGTTTCTCATGAATAAAAAATAATAACATGTTAACATTGGAAGCATCCAATTTTTTAAAATAAATTCTTTAATGGCAGAAATTATTTGTTATAAAAAGATTGTTTTTTATTTTTGACATGTAAAAATAAATGTTTAATCTTTCCCCTATTTTTCTCCTTTTTCGTGAGAAAATTACCCTATTTCCCCTTTTTTGAGCTCCTTTTGCGCTGTGAACCCTGTATTAGCCTTAATCAGTTTTTATATTAATGGATTCGCTGCGATGAGAAAAAACTTGTGACGAAATACATGCCACCTCCATATAACGATGAAACAAATGATGTACTCTATAATTTATTGGAGAAGCAAACGGCTGCACCAAAGGATTGGCCAGAATATCCTATTAAAATCGTGGGGCACGCAGGTTAGTTTATGAAGTGTTAAGTAAAGTTTTCTCGTTGGCAATCTTTATTTATTGGTTAGGTTGAAAATTCAACAGTTCGGTCAAAAAATCATATTTTAATATTGAAGAGTCAACTGAAAATTTTTTTGGTTGATAGTTCAACTATTTTTTTGTAAACTCGTCTTTTTGATTTAAAAACTTTATCTATTCCAGTAGAAATTGAACCTTCCTTGGACAAAAATGCAACTGTTTGCTTTAAAATTCAACAGTGTTCTCAAAAAGTAATTCTTCTTGGTTTAAAATTGGACTGTTCTGTTGAATATTCAACTATTTCATACGAAATTTATTAGTTTAAAATTCATATTTTGGTATTGAAGTCAAATGATGTCTTTTCTAGATGCAAATTCAACTATTTTTCTGCAAATTTGTCTTTTTGTTAAAATATATCTGTTTTAGTACAAATTTCATCTTGGTTGGATGAAAATGAAAATATCTATTTGAAAATTAATAGAAAGGGTTAAAGTTGGAATAATGTCACGTTAACAGCATTATTGGGTTCTTATTTAAATGATTAAAGTAAGAAAAGAACCTTTCAATACTCGACCGACTATAAATTTCATCGAAAATTATAAAAATAAACAATTATAGTATATAACTTCAAAGTTGAATAACTTCTTTATCTGGCATTGTGATAATGTTATAAAGGCCTTATGTGGGTATAATTAGATGAGTATTTTGATTTTTCTATCATTCTGTAAATAACATCCATAAAAATAAAGTTTTTGCACCAAATTCAAAATAACTAGATACTACCACAAGTTCTTTCAAAATTTTTTTAAGTCATCGGGTTGAGCTAAGGTATTTTCAAAGATTTCAAAGGATTTCTAAACATTTCAAAGGATTTAAATGGATTTTGACGGACTTTCGTAAGATTTAAAATGATTTCAGTAATTTTAAACGATTTTAGATGCTACCAAGTAGTCGTTTTAATGAATTTGAAAGGGTTCAAAAAGATTTCATAGAATTAGAAATATTGCAAAGAATTTCAAGTAACGGAAGATTTATGTTTACCATTTTTGTTTATATATCAACACCGTAAAATACACCACTGCTACAAAAATAGTCAAATGACAGAGAAATTAGTCTTCCATGATAAATTTACACTTTGTACAATGACACACTTTGAAGAGGAAATTCGAACTGTCCCTTTTGGAAGATAGGGATTAGTGAAGCTTCAAGTGCGAAAATAATCCAGGTATATTTCCATGGGTGAGCCGCGCATACAAGAAAATGTACCTGTGCGCAGGTAGAAATGTCATTAGGTAGCAACGTACTATTGTTTGATGCTATATTTATATAAATACTCTTTTTTAAATATATATATATAAATGTAATTAATATATTTATAATTAAATATTTTTATGGTGTAATATTATAATTATATACAAAATTATTCAGCCAGAATTTTAATAATAACAATAATATAGAAAAATTTGATATAAATTATTACTTATATTAATTAATTATTAATACTCAATTAAGAAATATAATTTCTTATCGTTAATATTTAACAAAAATTGAATTATCAGTATAAGCATTTTAAAATTGTATCATTCACGTAATTTCTAAAAACGAGTTTCTAATTATTTTCGTATAGCAAACACCAATCCTTACTTTATTCTAACATAAAATGACTGATTTATTCGTCACTTAGAAAATGACTTACTAATCAGGCACCAGTATTGACTGATTCATCAGTCAAAACGACTGTTTTGTCAGTCAAATTTTGACTGATTTAAATTTAGAGTGAGAAATGTCAAATTTCACAGTGAAGTATATGCCAATTCAAATATTAAAAATTGAATAACAATTTTGCTACTAAACATTTCAGAATTTCTCATTAGAGCCTTGATAGGCAGTTTTAACTTTAATAAATTCAGATGTAAATATAAGCAATTTCGAACTAAGAAGATTACAATCAAGCAATTTCAAACATTGGCATCATATTATAGCATTTATGCTTTACATTATTCTTTGTCCAGGCAGAATTATTTTGAATGGAATTGAAAAATGTCCGATTTTTTGTTGAGATTCAGACAAATTAATAATTTCAATTTGAAAAATATTTTCTTGGAAAACTTCTAAAATAAATAATATTTCCAAAGAAAATTTTCGGTATCAAACGATTAGAAGTTGAAGAATAAAAAATTGGATTGTGTAAAATCGAAATAGATAAAGATGAAAATAACTGAAATTGATATCTGATTTAAAAAAATGGTCAATCCTGAATCTGTACCATTTTCGAGCACTGAGTTTTTATTTTAAACTATGAATGTTAAATATTTATCTTTCATAACCTTTCAGTTTGCAATTTTCAAATATTGAAGCACATGAAATTAGCATTGGTTGAATTTTGAAAAGTATCTTCATCAATTTAAAAATCATAAATTTATAAACGATTTAAATATATTTGAAATACTAAAAATCTTACAGCTATTATACGACAAAAGATATCTCTGTATTTTCCTTTATCATACAAAAATTTTCTGATTGTACTTATTATATCGTTAAAAGCCAATAGATTTCTTGCACAAAGTTTGATGATGCTCATCGACAACTGTATTTCTTCATATGTGAAAAAGTGTAGATTACACAAAGAGAGCATATTTTTTTCAAAACGAGAAGATAACTCTCGTTTTAAGCTGGAGAATCGAGAGAAAGCCAGGAGACAGAAACTATAAAAATGGAGGCCAGCCTGAAAACTTTTCCAATCAAAAATGTCAATTCTAAACGCCTTCAATTATTAATTATTCATTGATTATTGAGAACTGCATTTTCAAATTCTTTAACCCTCGGAGCACACACCTATTTTTTCAATCACGGAGCACACTCAGGGTCTGTAAGACCCTGTGCACTATTCCGTGGTATAATAATGTCACACTACCCATCCGATCAACTTAAAAAAAATTCACAGATATTCTTCAAACGTTGTAGAATCAATCTCCATAGTTCAAATGTCTTGTTCGAAATATTGAAACATCGAAGAAAAATTCCTGAAAAAAACGTTTTTTGAAAGGAAACAAAAATTATTCAAAAAAATAACAATTTCTCAACTTTTCATATTTTTTGCTGAAAATTTAGGTTTGTATTCTCGAATAGTGGTACAATAAGGGAAAAAATACTCCTGTAGTGTTTGTTACAAAAAAGTTATTTATTTTGCAGGTTGATGGAGGTGGTTTTTTTAGGTATGAAAAGGCGTTCTGTTCTATAATAAATGTAGAAAAAACTACTGTTTGACAAAGAGTACTTGAAAATTTTATATCATAATTGAAATGTACTTGAAATATGATTGTAATGAACAAATAATATCAAAACTATGTTACAATTCCTCACTGCCAGAACAGTCATTACAAATATAAGCTTGATGCTCTTCACCTATTGCAGACAAGCAACACCGAAATAAAAGTTTTGGTTTTATATACTTTTTATAGGGATACATTGTACACCTTGCTCTTTTCTGCATGTCTGGTCGATCAACCTGTGGCGGATCCTCCTAGTGTCGCACTTAGCGACACTTGGTACACACAAGGGTCTGACAGACCCGGCTCCGACTTTGAACAGTTCTGACCGCCTACTGACTAAAGCGCTGTACAGGAGAAGCATCGGGATGCATAATCAGGACCCCAAACTACCGCCAGGGGGCTTTAGGCCCACCAAATTTGAAACTGCGTAAAAGATATTCGGGACGAAAGTTGAGGACAGGGTCTGTGAGACTCTGTGTGTGCTCCGAGGGTTAAACTGAAAATGTACGTTCGCAAATAAAGACCTGAAATGGAAATTTTTTCAAAGTATAAGCTTTTAAAAATACCTGGTCACTCTTTACATTGAAATGGAAATTTGTCTCTGAGGCACTTTATAAAAGGCTTCGTCGTATATTTTATTATAATTCTTTTTTCTCGAAATTACGTCACCAAATTACATTCCACAAATTCATACCTTCGAACTTGACAACTTTTTTGCACCGCAGAGGTTTTTGTTGGGGCTATGTTTTTTAAAAAATTTTTTCCCACAATCAATTTAAGAATGTATTCAAAATAGAACAAATTATAAATCGCGGCCTTCAAAATCAGAATAACTGAACAATCGTCCAATATCTGAAATAACAATGAAGTTGAAAAATCAAATAAAAAATACGTTCTATACGTGACTATAATTTTTTATAATAATTTTTTTATTTCAGTTGATTCTATGCGTCTTCAAAGTTGAATAACTTGTAACGTTATCGTCTTACTTTTTTATTAATAATCCCGTCCGGCATTGAGTTGAGATCCACTAAGGTCGATTTTACCAAGATTCCTTAGATTTTATTTTCTTTAAGCTTGAATTCTATGGAAATATGGGCATTTCCTTATGTTTTAATTAATAGTGCTGTCGCAATTCAGAATTTTATTAACAATATTGAAGATTGCCGAAAATTATACATCTGACTTGCTTTTAATATACTCTGTCCAATAACTCGAGACCAATTATACAAACTGGGTCAAGTTTTGGAAGAACATTAAAATTAGCCCTTACCACCCTGCTATTCAAACTAACTAAAAGTGACACCCTACGAACCGGAATGGGCACACCATTTTCCCCTGGACGAATATCGATACTTTTTCTTACGTGCAAGCTTTTGAAGCGAAAGTAGTTAGCAATTAAAAAATCGTAGAAAATGTAATTTTCGACGGATCTCAACTCAACCACGGCTGATGACTCAAAAACTTTAATTCTATTGCGATTTCGACTCATTTCATCGATTTGTGGCAATAATTTGGTGAATTTATATTTTTTTATTACTCGAACGGTGGGATCACAGAAGCGAAGTCAGAATTGTGCCGATTATCATAAATTTGTTTTTGAGTGGTCACGTTTGATTAAGCCATTCCTCCCAATTTTAAGATTACGGGTATCGATCTCATATGCTATTGATCACGTTAACGTGCTTAGTTTTGAGCGGACTGCTAAATTATTTTTTTCCCTTTAGGAAACACTAAAACACAAATCTGAACGAAGCTACAAATAAGACGCTATTTTGTGCAAACCATAGTGCTGTGTTTACCATACAAAACTTTGTCTCATTTTCCTATCATGTTTTAAATCCAAAGGATGAAACTTTATCCTGGGCCTTTAAATCAACGCCCATATTAATTTTGAAAAAGAAACGATCTACCTTTTAGTGATCTGTACTCCTTGAATTTGAAAAATTCATGGGCCTATGTTGGGAATTTTACTAATTCCTAAGGTACCATGGATTTTTCTATCAAAGATATTGATAGTTAATTCGTGATCTTACTGTGCCCAGCGTTTCTCAATCTTATTCGGATAAGCTCCCGTATGAAAACGGGTTGAAAGTCTGAATAGTGATACCAGAAATTTGCTGAAACATCACAGATTAACTATCAAAATTTCTTCCGCAAACCCAAAACTGTCAAAAAAAATCAGGACCAATTTGAAGCCACTACATTGGCATTCTTAATCTCCCACATTTTAGTGGGTTGGAGAAGAATGAGCGACGTAAGTCTCCAACACAGCCTCAATTAGTCCTGACCATGGAAAGTTAAGAAGTTGGTCTATCACTAAAAGTTATATATAAAAAAATATAATAAAAATTATGCTCCCTCATTTCTATATTCTATATTTTGTTCTTCAGCTGTTTTAATAGCTCATTTTCGAAAAAATTGGTGTGTTCCCTAGTTTAAAAAGCTTCTACAACGTGACTTATAACGGTATGTATTTTACATCTTTGCAAATTTTTTCTTTCGCATAACCTCACTTTTAAAAACATTAATCTCAGGTGTTATTTTCGGACGAGAAAAGCACAAGGAAATACGCGAGGGTTTTCGAATTTCTCGAGGAAATCCTCGTTTCAGTTTCACGTTTAATTTTATTGAAGAAATCCGGCAGGGAAAAACACTGCCATAGACTCCAATCGTCCACAAAACACTACGCCGCCTACGCATCACCTCACTCGGCCAAGCTGACCACACACATACACGTCGCGTTACACTACACAGCATTACGGGGCCCACTCGGAGAAAAACTACAGACTCCCGAAATTAATCCTAGACAAAAGGAGTATTGTCGAGATATCAGCCCATGCCGGACCTGATACCTGTCAACACGAGGGAGCATCCATCTTGTGCCGACCGGCATTCCAAATACCGGAACGGCCCAGATCCCATTGATCCGAGTCCCGGAAATCATGACAGAGGGCAGCACCGACTGGACAGAGAAATTGGCGCGAGCGGGAAGGAACCGGCAAGGAGAGAGGACGCAGGAGCTCAGTTTCGTGTCGGCCATCGACTTGTGACGAGTTTATTTTGGAAATACGTACTAGGAATTGTCGCTTGCTTGCCAGACGAGTCCATTTTGCCAGACTGGCTTGGATTTTATATCGAAGGATACTCTTGGGTTCTGGACTTCAGGTAGGCGTCATTTTCTCCGTTCCTTTCAAATTTTGTTTGTTTAAAGTTTGTGACCTTAATGTTTGAGTGAGTTTATAAAGAAATAGTGATGAATATCTCGGTTTAGTCGGGGTTTTTAAAAATTAAATATGAAATGAGTAGGGTATTCTAGTTAGCGCGGGCAGACGCCATGTTTGGTACTGTGGACCCGTTATTTTATAGTATCTAATTCTTGACATGTTAGGATTAAGCAGATTTTGGTGGGAAACATTTTCTCAAAGTTAGGTTAAGCTCTTTTAGTGTGTTCGATTAATTGATGAGATAATGAGGTCTAGATGTTAAATCATTGCTGACTAAAAAAGGGTCGAATCGACTGGGTCATGGTTCGAGTTTAGATACTCGTTTATAAAGTCAAGCATCAGCATTCATGTAATTATTATATTCTGAAATTTTATTAAATTTCACATTAACTTCTTTAAATTTTAAAGTACTTTTCTCGTTCTCACGAATCCCTCTCCTTGAGCTAGTTTAAGGTGATATCAATTATTTAGCATGATTACTGTTAAAAATTTTCTAAAATAATTTGGAGTGACGCCGAGTAGGCATCTGGCGCCCGACAGCACGGTATGTGCAAATCAGAATCTTTTACTTTTCTGTACCGGCGTTGGTGCGGCCATTTAAATAACGGTTCCCAGCTTACCTTTTGAGAGGCTGGGAAAAGGGTTACAGCGAAAATATTTAAATATATTTTAAAAGGTAACGTGCAAAATTATTGACATTAGTAGCATTGTTGTCAAAATAGTATCATCGCTGAAAAAAAGTGGCCAATAGTGACAATAGTGTCAGAAATCCGAAACCTGTAAATTACATTTTTTATGAACTAGCTGTAAATGTCTGGATCTTTATTTCATAACATTAATAAAATAAAAAATGTGAAAATAAGTTGATACATTTTTTTTTAATATCAGGTATTAACAAGTTATTGAAACAATATTCAATAATTTGAAATTGAAAGCGTTTGGAATTTAAAAGGTATATATTTAATGATTCTGGATTAAAAACATTCAAAATAAAACAATTTCAGATTACCTAGGCAAAATTCGGACAAAAGCACAATATTCCTAATGTAATAGGAAAGAATTTCACTCGTCTCACTTCTTAATAGAAGAGTTTGAAACTGAATAACTTTAAACTGAAAATTTTTTTATCAGGTGCTCGCAAAATACGAAAATTTTGAAAGAAAAATTTTAAAAGTGGACATTTGCTTTAGAAAGGAGTTTTTGTTATATCAGTACTGCTTCAAAGCGATAATAATCAAAAAATTTGATTTATAATCGGAGAATCTCGAAATCAAAAGATTTCAGATTAAAATTTCGAAAACAGGACATTTTAAAACTGTTCAAAATTGAATAATTTCAGATTAAAATTTTGAAAATTGGATCATATGAAATTCAACTAAATTCGAATTGGCTTCCGTTTTCGGTACCGATCGTGAGAGAACTCTTCTGTGTCAAGTGTTGCGTTTTTTGGCTTTGGTGAAGGGAATCAGCGTGTGTGGGTGCAGAAAGGGCAGTGAGTGTGGAGAGGAGGTGTAAAGGAAGAAGGGTGAGTGAAGGCAAGTGTGTAAAGGGTGAAAATAAGTTGTGAGAAAGGAAAGTTGAAACGTGCAAATTTTGTTTTGAGGTTAGGTGTAGAAAGTGGTCGTCGGGCAGGGGGGCAAGAGGTGGGCAAGCTAAGAGCGGGAAACATCGAGGACTCTTTGGTAAGGTAGGTATGCCGACCATACCAAGTCCACAAACGGGCGACAGAGGGCAGGGAGATGAAGCAAGAGCGGACGAGGTTGTGAGCGCGGGTACTGGGGAGAAGGGAGAATATGACAGTAGCGAGGAGGAGGCGTTCGAGACACCGGCCAGGGGCGGATCGACAGAGAGAAGGGGATCAGGCACGAGCCAGAAACGAGGGAGACCGTCGAATTTACAGCGCCTCAACAGGCTAGGTAGCGCAGGCTCTAATAGGAGTCTGGACGAATGGCAAAAAAAGGTGAGCGCGACTAGCAGTGAAGGGGAAGATAAGAGAAAAAGAGAGGAAGGGGAAGATGATTCTGAAATGGATAAGGATAACAAAAAAGTTAAGATCAAACGAAAAACACCAGACAGAGATAGGCGGGATGGGGGGATGTTTGAGAAGCTGGAAGCCCTCATAAAAGGATTTAGAGAAGAAACTAGGAAGAGTCTGGAAGATATGAATAGGCAGGGGAAAGAAGTTAGGGGGGAAGTGAGAAAAGTAAGAGAAAAGTGGGAAGAGTGGGATAAACTCTGGAAAGAGGAGAAAGTCATGGATAAATGGGGAGGAGTGGGTCTGGGACGAGGAGGTAGAAGAAATAAGGAAAAAGGGAAAAAGAGTTGAGAAAGGTAGAAGAAAGGAAGATACAAAAGAGGCTAGAGAGCAAACAGAGGGGTTTCCAAAAAGCAAGGCGGAAGAGAAGTAAGGAGTACAGGGGAGGGAAGGGAGGAGAAAAAAGTGAAAATAGCTTTCTGGAATGTGTCAGGCTTGAAGAACAAGAATGAAGGTTTCTGGCGGGAGTTAGAAAAGTGGGATGTGATTATGATGAGTGAAACCTGGGCAGATGAGAAAGATTGGAAGGGGATGAAAAGGTTGTTACCTAAAGGGTATGTGTGGACAATGCAAGAAGCAAGAAAGGAACACGTTAAAGGTAGAGGAATGGGCGGCATGGTAGCAGGGGTGAGAAAAGAATTGGCAGTAAAAGGTAAAACAGAGCAGGATAGGGAAGAAAAGGAGGGAACAATGGTAAGAAGGATTATAATAGGGAAAGTCAAAATAGTGGTGGTTTGTGTATATAGAAGAAGAGGGGAAGAGGAAGGTTGGAGAGTAATCAGGAGGTGGATGGAGGAAAAGAAGGAAGAATTGGTTTTGATAGGAGGTGACTTAAATGCCTGGACTGGCGAGCAAGGGGGAGGGACTTGGGATGAAGAAAAGGAGGCATATGTAAGGAGCTCCAAACATAGGGAGATAGACCGGGAGGGGAGGAGGTTACTAGACATAATAGGAGAAACCGGATGGTTTATATGTAATGGCAACATGAAAGGAGATGAGAAAGGAGAGATTACATTTATAGGTAAGGGAGAAACAATAATAGACTACATCTTGGCGGAAGAAAGAATGAGTAATATGATATGCAGTATGAATGTAGGGAATGAGATAGGGTCAGAACACTTCCCAGTAATAGCTACACTGAAAGGTGGCGTCCATAAGCGTGGCAGAGGGAGAAAGGAAAGAGGGGGGGGGGGAAGGAATACGAAAATGGGAGTCTGGGGGGTAGATAAATTAAAAGTGTTTGAACAGAAGATGGAAAAGGAGAATGTTAGATATGAAAAGGAGGAGGGAGTAGACTCGTTAATTAAAAGGCTGAAAGGGTCGATTGAGAAGGTGAAGGATGAGATAGGTACAAAAGAAGGAAGAGAAGAGGGAAAGAGAGGCTGGTGGGACGAGGAATGCAGGGAGAGTAAGGAGAGAATGAAAGAATCTGTAAGAAAATGGAGGAAAGGAGAAATAGAGAAGGCGGAGTACAACAGGAGAAAAAGAGAACATGAGAAGATGCTGGAAGGGAAAAAGCAAAGGGGAAAGGAGAAATACAAGGAAGAAGTAGAAAAAGCAATCAAAGAAGGTAGGGTCTGGGATGTGATAAACAGGGAAAGAGGAGGAAGGAAGGGCGTGAATGAAGAAATAGAAATGGAGGAATGGACGGATTATTTTAAGGGTCCGTTAGGGGGAGAACAAAATAGGATCAAAGGGGAAAATAGAAAGACAGTCCAGGGAGAAACGGAGGAAGCGAACGAAATAACAAGAGAAGAAGTAAATGAGGCGATAGATAGACTGAAAAGAAACAAGGCCACAGGAGAGGATGGAGTGGAGAACGAAGCGATAAAGTATGGAGGAGAAGGGATTAGGGAAGTGATGTGGAGGATATGCAACAAGGTCTGGAAAGGAGAAGGGTGGCCGGAGGAGTGGATGACAGGGCTGGTAGTACCGCTTGTTAAGAAAGGGGAGGGTAAGAAGGTAGAAGAGTACAGAGGGATCACTCTCATGCAAGGGGGCTATAAAATATACACAGAAATTCTAAGAAAAAGGTTAGAGAACCAGATAGAAGAGAAGCAAAGTATCCCACACAACCAGACGGGATTTAGAAAAGGGATGGGGACAATTGACAACATTTACGTACTCAACTACTTGGTTAACAGAAACTTAGGGAGAAAAAGAGGGAAATTATTCGCTTTGTTTGTAGATTTCAAAGCAGCCTTTGACTCAGTAAATAGAAAAGTGTTATGGCAGGCAATGAAAGAGAGAGGAATAGAAGAAGGGCTGGTGGAGAGGATAAAGGAAATTTTTACTGAAACCAGGATTAGGGTGAAGATACGCGGGGAAAAAGGGGAGGTTTTCTGGACAGGAAGAGGTCTAAGGCAAGGGTGCCCGTTGAGTCCACTACTTTTTAATTTGCTGCTGGCAGACCTAGAGGAGAAGCTAAAGGAGAAAGGGAAAGGGGGGACGATCCTGGGTAATAGCAAACTATACTCCCTAGCATACGCGGACGACGTAGTTCTAATAGCAGACGATGAGAAGGGGATGAACCTAATGATAAGAATTTTCGAAGAGTACGTGGGAACAAAAGAACTGACGGTGAACGTAGGGAAGACCAAGGTGATGTGCTTCAGAAATAAAAAGACCAAAATAGGTTACGTTTGGAAGATGAACGGACAAACAGTGGAAATTGTGGAGGAGTTCTGTTACCTAGGTTTTTGGTTTGAGTCAGGAGGGGAAAACGATTTGCAGGTGAGGAAAAGAATCGAAAGTGCGAGTAAAGTAATGGGCCAAGTATGGGGTATAGGAAAGAGAAGGTTCAAGGACGATTGGAGAATGAGGGTTTGGTTATTTGATGCGTTGGTTTGGGCGGTGTTGTGTTATGGAGTGGAGGTTTGGGGATGGAAGGAACATAGGAAAGTGGAAAGCATACATGAGAGATTTCTGAGATGGGTAATGGGAGTTAGTTGGAGTTGCCCAGGATACATGATAAGGGAAGAACTAGGAAGGGAAAAAATGGTAACCAGACAAATTAAGAGAGCCTGGAGGTTTGAAGAGAAGCTGAAAAGGGGAGAGGGGAGCAGAATAGCACAAGTATGCTTGGACGAAGTTCGGAACAAGGAGACGAGAGGCAATTTGGGAAATTCAAAATGGGAGGAAGAAAGGAAAAAAATGAGGAGTGTTTGTGATATACAGGAAGGGGTTGTGGATTGGCAGAACATTGAATTAGAGCTATTAGTAAGACAAGGAGAAGAGAGATGGAGAAAGATTATGGATTCGAAGTACAATAGATGGTATATGATGGTCAAAGGGGTGACGGAACCAGAATATTTGCAAAAGATGAAAAAGGAAGAGAAATGGAATAGGGTGATACGGTTTAGAATGGGAGAAGGAGTGGGAGCTTGTAGATATTGGATGGATGAAGAGGACAATCTATGCAGAGTATGTGGGTACGAAGTGGAGTCATGGGCACATGTGTTAGAGAGGTGTACAGGAGAGGAAGATGGACAGTTGAGTGTGGATGAATGTGTGAGATGGATCTTGGATGGTAATGGGCAGGGAGTGATGTGGATGAAAAAACTGGAAGAAATAAGAGAAAGCAAGGGATCAGGGCAGAGCCAAACGGGTAATCCTGTTTAAAGGAATCTAACGAATAAAATTTTCAAATCGGTCTAAATGAACTTGATGGTAAGAGAAAACGGAAGCCCGGGAAGATCGCTCATTGTCTGTAGGTTAAGAAGAGTAGTACTAAGATTATTGTTGGTATATAAGGCGATGCATTAGAAAATAAGTAGCGAGTAAGTTAGACTAAGGATGAAATGTAAACATATGTACAGGGAGCGGAGGCCCTCGAACCCGTAAAAGGGAGAGTTCAAATATACATACATACATACATACAACTAAATTCGAATTGTATTATTTATAATTCGAAGCGTTCAAATTCTAATAATTTAAAATTGAAAACTTCAGAATTTCATCAATTTGAAATTAAAACTGATTACAATTCTACAATTAAGAAGTGAAAAACTAAATTGAATTGTTCAAAATCAAAGCTTCTGAAATTTCAGGATTTTAAGTGGTTAGTACAAGCTGGAAAAATTTGCAGTCATAAACTTTTACAATTGAATAATTGTAAAAAAAATGTTAGAAATAAAGAACTTGTAAGTACGCAAAGTTAAAAATAAAAACATTTCTCATACGTAGTGTTGAAAATTAAGCAAATCTCAACTTTATTAAGAACTGGACCAATTTTTAAATACCTAGAATTGCGATATTAAAACGTTTTTATACTCTTCCCCTTCAAATTTTAAATTATTTTAAGTGAATTAAAATCGTCTAAAAATTAACATTTTTCCAATTGACAATTGTACTTTTCTCAATTTCATCATTTCAATCTCAATTGCAAAATTATACCTCTGAAGGAGAAGAATGGAAAGTTCAGCGTCCAACATGAAAATTTAGAACCCTAAAATGTTAATCAGTCAGGATTGGAAAAATTTATTCAATTACTGAGGTCTCAATTTCATATCAAACAATTTTTATCTGTTTGGATTTTAAGAAAACCATAATTTTTAACTTTTCAAATATAAATCATTTAAATTTTGACCAGTCATTCAGAATCTTTATTCGTTATTGAAATCTCACAATCAAATATATTTGAAATGATTCATTCGTGAAAATCTTCAACTAAAGGTTTGAAATATTATCACGATGGAAATTTTGAAATATAATGCAAAAGAAGATCGCTATGCTTCCAATTTTTCAAATTGCACCATTGAAGGATTCTAATTTTGAGATTTTGTTTTTCTTTGAGTTGAATTTTAAGTATTTAATATTTAATTTTAAGTTGTTTTATTACGATTCTACGAATTCAAAAATTTAAAAAAAAAACAGAAAATGTTTCTCTTTGACATTGAAACCAAACAACTCAGCATATTGAAATATAAAATCATAACATTTAAAACTGACTATCAGGGCTTATAATATGAAATTTCGTAATTTTGAAAGATTTTATAGTGAAACTAATTTAACATTTTTAATATTCATCTAATATTGTATTATTATTTTAGTTGTCTGAATTCATTTCCAGTCGGGCAGGCTGTGCATGCTTAAGTCACAGAATCATTTTCGCAAGAAATATATATTTTTTTTCAAAGGATTTTAGACGACACGTATTTCACAAATTTAACAAAAATTTTATTTCGAAGATGGGAGTATTTGAACTTTCAAAACCTGTGATGCCCTTTATCAGAATTTATCGAGAGACAAAAATTGAAATGTGCAGTATCTAAAACAACATAGGAATTTTACATTTTTTTTTGATTCTGATAGATCTTTTCATTCTAGTTTGAAAACTATATTATTATGAGAAGTTGTAGGCTCCGGAAGCTTCGATCATGATTCCTTAAAGAAACCAATCCCAAAGCTACTGGAACGTGTACGTCATCCGCTTCTGCTCCTTCTGTCCTAGAAGGTAAGCAAGAGCGGGAAATTTACGCGTGATAACATCGGGCAACACTGTTCCCTGGAGTCAGGTCTCTAGCCGCGGATGACCTTACGCGGCAGACAAGACAGTTGGAGATGAAGGTTTCACCTCTGGATACTTTTTTAGAGCTACCAATCTTTGTAGAATTCAAGAGGAACAGTGTTGACGGACCAGATGGAGTGATCCCAGGAGAACAGCCTTTTGCATCCGGTTCGCGATGAAATGAGCCTGACGCTGGCAAGCCGGAATCTTGTTGAGATGGCTAATAAATGAAGCTTTCATACCTCCAAGGCAGCCGATTATGAGAATTATAAGATGGACTTTGTAGCCTTGGTACAGCTTACTCAGCTCGAAAAGAAGTGCTTGATATTTCGCCTGTTTTTCTCCCTCCTTTGCCGTGATATTACCATCGGCTGGTGCCGAGAATTCAATCACGTAAATGATCTTGTTCTTCAGATCTTGGAGGACAATGTCAGGCTTCGTAGCACTGATACGTTGAGTGGTGGAGAATGAGAAATTCCAGTAGATCTTACACTGATCATTCTCCACGACTGACTCGAGTTCCCCCTGGGCGTATGGCAAGACGGGCAATAGATCAACACCATAGAAATGCCTAAGATGGTAATATATCACTTTTAGAGCCGCATTGTGTCTTTCTATGTACGCGCAGCGTGCATATTTAGAGCATCCACTGAGAACATGTCCAAGTGTTTGGGGCTCTAGCTTGCACGCTCGGCAGTCGGTATCGCGTACAGGTATATTCATTATGCGCTCGCGGTAAACTAAGGTGTCTATGACGCCGTCTTGACAGGCAAAAAGAAATCCCTCGGTCTCCGATCTCAATCCAGCAGACTTGAGAAACATGTTGGTCAGACCCATCGAGAGCTCTTCTCTACGTAGGATGCCGTAGAACTTACCATGGAGGGGTTTCTCAGCATGTTCTCTTAGTAGAAGCGTATGTTCTGCTTCCTGTATACGACTTTTGAGCACCAGAGGTGTTAGTGATGCTAGGCCATGTGTAATGTCACTGGAATCAAATGGGAGGTCAAGCTCCTCTGCGGCCCTATCTGCTGCATTATTATTATTATACCATTAAACCATTTCCCTTTCGGGGCAGGCGTGACTTGCTCGGTTGGAAAATAGTGAATAGGTATATGGGTATAAAGTAGGTCGGTATATGGGTATAAGGTACATTGGTATATAGGTGTGAGTTATAGATGTTTTACATTGATCTGGAATTCTCGTGTTATTCATTCAAATGACGCGTTCATTCCGCAACACTGCTCCGACCCATGTTGCTGATCAATCTCTCTAGCGATCACCCCAAGTGAGGAGCCTGACATAGTTGTTATGCATGGTTCCCCACTTGGGCCCATTAGTATCCAAGGTCTTTGTTTCAGGCATCATTCACTCTATTTTCACTCTGCTTACAAACTATTTGTCGCCACACTTTTCTGTTCCGGCATACTACTCTAGCTTCCTTTACGTCCATGCATTTTATCATGGAAGCTCTTGTGTTTCTATGGCTTCTTATGTCTCTTCGGATTAATGTGTCATTTACAGATTCCAACCATTCTTTCAGGCGGTCTACGTCTGGACATTCTACCATTTACTTTACCTTTATACACTTGCTATTAATGTCATATATATTAATGGTATATATATCAATGTCATATATATATTAATGTCATATATATTAATGTCATATATATTAATGTCAGATAGTGGCGCTTTTTTCCTGAAATTTTTAACTTTTTGGCATCCTTCACCTAGTGATATGATAAGTAATGCAAGTTAATAAAAATAGTTGTTTAAACAATTTATTATTTTTGAAAACTATCGTCTCTCAGATGAGTGTTAGAAAGTTCCGGTTTTTTCTGAAATGCTTAACTTTGCTTTGCCTTGTTAGTTATGAACAAATACTATATAAACATGAGAGAAAAACATATTTTAAACAATTTTTTTTTTCGTGAGTATATTTTGCTGGGGGGGGGGGGCTGATATCAAAATATGTTCAATTCCAAATTTTTCTTCTACGCTCTGCAATGAACTTCTTGTTGTAATTGAAAACAAAATTATTACAAGTCATTTGCAGACCTATTCCTCCCACCTACCCCTAATTATTTCATTCCTGTCTGTGTCTCTTGCGTGAGATAGCTTTTTTGTGATTAATTTTTTCAAACATTGCGAAAAGAGCAAAAATAATTCACTTAAGAAAGTAAAATATCATTTAAAAAATTATTTTTGTTGAGGTTCACTTGTTATTTGTTCATAACTGAAAAGTCAAAGCAAAATCAAGATTACAAAAAAAAAGAGAAACTTTCTAGCATTACACTAAGAGAAGATAGATATAAACAATAATAAATTGTATAAATAAGCATGTTTGTTAACTTTAATTGATCATTACAACACTAAGGGAAAAGTGGACAAAAATTTTAAGGGTTCAGAACAAAACCGAAACTTTTCAGCACTTATCTTATTATTCAACTGGCTTTAGTTGAAAATTGAACACAAAGTGAAAAATTAAAAACAAACTACAATTTTCTAGCATTGTTGAAAAACCCCAAACAATCATAATTAGCGCTAAAAACTCGGAAAACCCATTTTATCACATATGGGTTTTTTTTGGGACCCTATAAAACAGACTTAGGGGGTGATATTTGATAATCGATACATTTTACTTGTACTCTATGGCTATTTGTGAAGAGAAGTTTTGAGTTTCAACTCGATTCAGCTAATATTGACGATTATGAATAAAATGTACAAAAAAGTATTTTTTCCTGATGGAAAACACGTGTTAAACTCATTTTTTTCTAAACCGAAAAAATTGATTTTTTTGTATGGATTCGAAAAAATTTCCGGGCGATGTGTATGAGAAGTCGAGAAATGAAAAAATGTTGACTACCCTCAATTATATATTGTCACCGACGAGATTTATTTTCTCCGAGGAAGGACCCCCCCCCCCCCACCTCTCCCCCTTCCGGGGCCAATATTAAAATATTTGCAATTCCAAATTTTTCTTTTACGTTTTGCAATAAACTTCTTGTTTTAATGTAAAACAAAACTTTCACACGTCATTTAATGACCTAGTTCTCCCACCTCACTAAGTTTAAAGTGGACAAAAAGTTGAAAATTTCAGAAGAAAACTGCAACTATCTGGCATTAATATAGATAAAGACAGTTATAAACGACAATAATGTGTTCATACAATTATTTTTGCTCAACTTAAATAATTATTAGGTCACTACAGGTGGAAAATAGGCAAATAGTTAAAAATTTCAGAAAAAACAGCATCCTTTTACCATCGAGCAAAGAGAATATCATTAACAATAACAATAAATTGTTCGAACAATTATTTTTGTTAACTTGAATTAAACATCACTTGAATTTAATCAGAAATTTGACAACAAGTCGAAATTTTTAGAAAAAACCGCAACTTTCTAGCACTTATCGAAGAGAAGATAGCTAATAACAATAGTAGTTTATTTGAACAATCATTTTTCCCGAATTAAGATAAATGTTAACTCATTTCAAGTGAAAAGTGGATGTAAAATCGCAAATTAAAAAAAAAAACGCAATTCCTAGCATTATTGAAAGAGAATATCTTTAAAAATAATAACAAATATGTTAAACAATTTTTTTGATTAACATAAATGATTTATTAACTCGCTCTCATTGAAAATTGGACAAAAAGTGCAATTTAAAAAAAACGCGACATTCTAACTATTCTAAGAGAAAATTGCTAAAAACAATAGTAAATTGTTTGAACAATTCATTTGAACATCTTATTGTCAGTATAAAGTAGAATTTCATGTATCAAAAGCAATCTGCATTCAAAAAACTGCAAGCAAATCATAATTAGCGCCAAAAACGAATTTTCGAGAGATCTCTGAAGCGATATATTATAATAAATAACATTTTTTTAAATAATTTTCTTCGTCCCCTAGCCGAAAGTACGTCTTCCCGGCCTCATTTCTATCCGGGAACAGTGGCTTTTGCGGCCTGCTAGAGTTAACGCGATCCCTGATTGGCTGCGAGACTTTTGTGGCTAGTTAACGTAGCAACTTGACGTAGCTACGCTCAAAATTGTGTTATTGTGTACTTAGCCTCTGAAAAATATTTATTTTGACAGGTGAATGGAAGAAACAGAATGTCGGTGTGTTCAACCTCCAAACGAGGAAGAAGTATTACAAAAAAATATTTTTAAAAAATATGTGTTTTTGATACCCTCCCCGACCAGTAAAACCTCGGCTCCGCCTCGGCTTTGCAAAAGTCGGGCGGGCGACCGAATCCCATGCATCCGCTCAGCTGACCTAGAGCAGCAGCGGCGCTACGCAAGGTGGCCGGGAGCGCGTGCTGAAGCAGGCCACAAAAGACCAAGCCAGAATCCAACAACGCATTTTATTAATTAACGTTAACTATTAAACGTACTTTCGGCTGGGGATGCAGGAAAATAATATACGAGGCCTTCATATCACACAAGCCCGGAAATCCAACTTTCTGGCCTTGGGTCGTAATATACTATTCTTCTAAGCCAATGATATTTCGAATTAGCTTAATTCTCTGATTATGACTCAATTGTCAGATGACATAGATACCTGAGAGACATGGACGCCAGGTAAGAATCCTACCTCCCAGACGTGGCAACACCGCTTGAGGTAAGAACGTATAGCGTCTAACGCGCTTCCTTATGTATAGAGGAGGTCACTTCGTACACCCAGTATCACAAATATATATAAATTTCAAAATGAGAAATTGTTACCCCTCTTTTGAGAAACCTGATCAGAATGCCCCCCTCAACGTATATATGCATATAAATTTCAAATATTTTGACGGAAAATAGCAGAGGCGAGAACGTAGAGTCAACTACACGGAGGTGACGATGCACAGTCTATACACGGAAAAAAAGTGCTGGAAATTTTCATTGACCGAGTCTGTGACTTTAGGATAGGTCTAAAAGAATTTGACAATTTGAAAATATCGTATTGGAACATCATGCAAAAAGTGCTTGAAGAAATAAAAGACTTCTTAAATTGCGTCCAGAATAGTCAGTGAAGCACTCCTAGACTCCATCAACAAAATATCACAGACAAATTTGTAAGCCGTTCAACACTCATTTATATATATATTCAAATATTATTATAACACACAAAATTATTACTTATATCAATAGCTTGCTTTTCACGCTCTACAAAATCGGACGAACGCTGCGGGGATTCGAACTACCTATCCTAGACACGAGACTAACGCAACTCATTCCTAACCACGCAAGCCCCTCGGCTAATCGATCGGGCTGAAAACACAGTAAAAAATCTTGGTGTTCTGCTACAGCTGAAAACTGCGTAGCCGCGTAAAAAGAATTTTAGAGAGGACTGCGAATTAGACAACTTGCTGCAAGACTGACTTTGCATAACAAATTGAACACATTATTTATATATTTATTATTATTATATTATTTATATATAAAAATTATTTTTTTCACCAAAGGGATGATTTTACGTAAAAAATACGTTTTTCTTCATTTAAACTAAAATTGTTAGAATAATTTTTTCAAATTTTTGAGATATAACATAAAAAGTAATTGCACCGTTCGATTCTATGGGAAAAAAATGAAATCCATGTAATGGATATTTTTTTCAGAAAATTCCATATGTAGTATAAATAAATATTTACATAGTACATACTACGGCAAATGATAAAATTTATGTTTAAACATTATTTTGAGTTATCCTTACTTTTTAAATTAAAGAATTTAATTCCAGATTGAAGAAATTGATAACAAGTCAACAAAAAATCAAACTTTTTGTCCCTTGTGCACTTTTTGTGAGACGCACTGTTTATAAGTTGCAGCGTTATAAAAAATGTATTTCAATAAAACTGATATATTTACCAAATCATATCAATAAATTATTGATAAACAAAATTTTCAACTTGGGAAAAAACTCACTAGCGTAGACACTCTTACAATATGAAAGAAATATTGAGATAGATTCGAAAATACTTCTTATAGATTATTATTAAAAAATGGTTATTTTGAATGAAATTTTTCATGAGGAATAAGAATTTCAACAACAATCCACGAAAATTATTTCAGATTTTATATCAGAATAATAAATTTTGTTAAATTAATAAGGAAATTGTTTAAATAATGGTTGTGTATCTTTTTGAAAAAAATAACCCAGATATTTCGTTTCTACTAAGCATTTTTTTTAAAGGAAGAAGTTTCAAGAAGTATTAGTGTTGACCCGATAAACTTCTAAGCAACTTTTTATTATTCATTAAAATTATAAAAATTTTATATACAAAAATACGAACTTGAAAATAAAATCTGCTTGCATCCAGTTTCTTGCAATGTAATAATAGCCATCTTCTAATTTATTTCGAATAAAAATAAGTGTATTATAAGTAATATCGCGAAGATTGAGAAAGGCGTAGGAATACTTAATACCACTGAAAATTGTGAAGCCTGTAAATGTTCATATAAAGTAGTATAGCTATGTACGTTCTGGACCACTTACCGACCGAGCAGGTTCTGTTCCATGCTAAGTTACCGACAGTCGGTAAGTGGCCTCGGTCGGTAATGCAGATTTCCAATGTACCAACAGATGGCGCCACCGTCGCAAGTTACCGACAGTCGATATTACCATCAGTCGGTAATGCAGATTTCCAATGTGCCAACAGATGACGCCACCGTCGCAAGTTACCGACAGTCGATATTACCCTCAGTCGGTAATGCAGATTTCCAATGTGCCAACAGATGGCGCCACAGTCGCAAGTTACCGACAGTCGGTATTACCATCAGTCGGTAATGCAGATTTCCAATGTGCCAACAGATGGCGCCACAGTCGCAAGTTACCGACATTCGATATTACCATCAGTCGGTAATGCAGATTTCCAATGTACCAACAGATGGCGCCACCGTCGCAAGTTACCGACAGTCGGTATTACCATCAGTCGGTAATGCGGATTTCCAATGTGCCAACAGATGGCGCCACAGTCGCAAGTTACCGACAGTCGATATTACCATCAGTCGGTAATGCAGATTCCTGTCATACATTGATCCTCGGCCGATACGTCAGGGTTCTACCTTACCGACCTTGAACCACAGCCTTGAGATTTTCTTGACTTTATAAAAATGTTAAAGACTGATGAAACCCCTACGCCACCATTTCTTTATATATTTTTTGTATTAAAAGTTATGACACTACCCCCTCTCCTCTTTTTCCTAATTTAATGTCTTGAACCACAGCCTTGAGATTCTCTTGACTTTATAAAAATGTTAAAGACTGATGAAACCCCTACGCCACCATTTCTTTATATATTTTTTTTGTATTAAAAGTTATGACACTACCCCCTCTCCTCTTTTTCCTAATTTAATGTATCCATAAGCCCTTTTTAAATACTTTTTCCTATATCCTCATTTTGAATATTCGCGCGCTCTATCTAATCCGTGAACAGTGCCACTAGAGTCTGCATCAGAGAGTTTCCTTACACACAGATTCCCAATGTGAAATGTACCAACACATGGCGCCACCATCGCAAGTTACCGACAGTCGATATTGCAATCAGTCGGTAATGCAGATTCCTGGCATGCATTGATCCTCGGTTGGTACGTCCGGGTTCTAACTTACCGACCTTGAGCACCAGCCTTGGGATTTCCTCGACTTTATAAAATGTTAAAGACTGATGAAACCCCTACCCGACCATTTCTTCATATATTTTTATAGTAAAAGTGGTAAAGCTACACTCTCTCCTCTTATTTCTAATTTAATGTATCAATAGGCCCTGCCCAAAATACTTTCTTCTATATTCTCATTTTAAATATGCGCGCGCTTCATCTCATCAGCAAAAAGGGCTACTAGAGTTTCTGGAAACAGCACCACTAGAATCTCTGCATCGAGGGGTCCCTTCACCCACTCCAACCTGAACTCCTTCTCTAAGTGGGGGTATCCACGCCCCGGGGTGTGAAAGATCATTGTGAATGCGAAACATGAACTCATTTAACGAGATCACGTACTAAATTGAATGCTGTGTTGCAAAGTACACGAGAAACTGTTTCAAATAGCCTAAATTTTATCAATTTAAATTTCCCGCGCTTCAATTCATCAACTAGCGAATCAATGTGAGATTAGGCAACAAGACGCATGCGAATTCGAAACAAATTTTTCAACACGTCTCTCTTTCTATCATGGAAGTTAGACAGAGAGAGTCCGATAATATTTGAACAACAATTCATACTTATCATAACTCAAACTAATTAACAAATATGAAGAACATTGGTTAAAAATTAAAATTTAATTAATTTATTTTTTATTTTTCACATTTTGTTCAACATTTTTAAATTACTTCGATGGTGTTCGAACGACAATGCAGGTACTCTGCGCATGCGCAATCCGAAACTGTACTTGAATCAACCTACATTTCATCAATTTGAATTTCGCGCGCTCAGAACCTAAGGCTATTTTGAAGGAATTAATACATAAAATACAACTCAATTTGAACAAGAAAAGTCAGGTTTAGTGCATGTCCGCCATCTTAAAAAGTAGTTAACTCGGTTAAGCTCGAGAATTATGCGTAACTGGCAAAGTCTGTGGTTCACGCATCAGTCTTATCGCTCAGTGCATGATCATTCGCGCATGCGCAGTATGAAGTTTCTACCATAATCAGTAGTTACTAATTAGGGTTACATAAAACTTATAACTAATGAAACTAAGATGAAAAATAATTAAATTAAACTGAAACTAATCAAACCAAAACAAAAGTAATTAAATTTAATTAAAAAATATTTTAACCAAAATAAAAGTAATCAAATCAGGTAAAAAATAATTAAACAAAGAAAGAAACGAATTTTAGATAAAAATAATTAACAACTTGGATAATTCAATAATGAACTAATTAATTCATTGACTTATTCTAACAGGATAGGGATTTAGGAATAAATACACATAGTTTTATTCGCTTAATACAAATTTTTATTCAAGAACAATCTTAAACTAGTTTTAATAGATCACATTCGTTGTAAAAAAAAAATCTTGACCTAGATTTATAAAAGTATTCTCTAATATATCACATGTTTTTGACGCAATTTCTTAATAATTGCTTGACACTCAGGGCTTTGTAGTGAATGGCCAATATTAATAAAAAATTGCAGCTCATGCACAAGATCGTTGGGATCCGTATGAAGCAATATACAACGTTCACGATAGGATAGCTTCTCCTCCTCCTCCTCATCACCCTCCTCCTCCTCCTCCTCCTC
>CAKNXH010060487.1:136717-148262 GCA_932178445.1 Andricus quercusramuli
CATCCTCCTCATCCTCATCCTCCTCCTCCTCCTCCTCCTCCTCCTCCTCCACCTCATCATCACCCTCCTCCTCCTCCTCCTCATCATCACCCTCCTCCTCATCACCCTCCTCCTCATCACCCTCCTCCACATCACCCTCCTCCTCCTCCTCACCCTCCTCCTCATCACCCTCCTCCACATCACCCTCCTCCTCCTCCTCACCCTCCTCCTCCTCCTCCTCCTCCTCCTCCACCACCACCACCACCACCACCTCTTCCTCCTCCAACTCCACCACCTCCTCCTCCTCCTCCTCCTCCTCCTCATTATCATCATCATTATCCTCCTCCTCATTAGCATCATTATCCTTCTCCTATAAATAATACTCCTTGATTGTGACTAGGTCAGTATAGTCTGAGACACCAACGCATCAAAATGTTTCGAAAGGAACGAGATATACTGAGTCAAACAGCAAATGCTAGTGATGAAATTCGACGTAAACATCAGGCGTTTAGGTTGGGTAAAGAAGCTGCCGAAAGTATTTTGAGAGATACTTTTAAACCTATAGTCACACCACTACAAAAGCTAGTAGATATATCAGATAAATCAATCAAACAAAATGAATTAATGAAAAATAAAATTGAAAAATATGAAAAGGAAGATGAAGACAAAGAAGAAGAAAATGATAATCTTTCTTGCATGACTGCTGATGGTGATAGTGATGATGATGGTGATCTGGAGCATGATAAAACAATGATTGAAGAAAACGTTGAACCTATCGATAATCGTGACAAGTTGACAAATAAATTTATTGGACTATTAAATAAAAATAGGAAAAAATATTTAGATATGGTTTATGGTGTAAGGAAACTTAGTGATGGTACACTCATGATTGGTGATACGCCTATTAGCTTTGGTAGAGAATATATCAAGGTTGGTGAAAGACTTTACATGAAAACCACTGGTTTATTGGAACTTTTATTCAAGCAAAACCCTGATGAAATTTATATAAGCCCTGATGATCTAAAGAACTATGAAGAAATTCTTATAGCAACAAACGCACACAAGAAGAATTATAGTCCTACTTCACCTATTCGCTCAAACAATACTGCAAAATATAAAAATACTATAGTGAAACTTTTTCCACATAAACGATTATCAACAACTGGAAGTTCATTAAAGAAAAAGAAACGATTAAGGAGTTTACCACCTAACCTCATGATAGCAAGGAAAGACGCAATATCAGACTACGTTTATTGGGATGATCCAAATGAGCTAGTCGATCGTCTTCGTTTACTGTTGGCATCACAAGCAGCAGGAAATCTAAGTCACAGTAATGAAATAGTTTCCATCATTGAAGAATTGCGGGAGGCTCAAATCATATATTAAGAGAGTGCAGATGAATATAACGTCAGTATTGAAATGAGCATTGACGCGTTTGGACATAATTGTCAGTTAATCTCTGTACAATCTTAAGATGGCTTCTACTTGTCACAATTGTTCAAGAGTTTTTTCACGAGTAGATAACTTGCAGAGACATCAGATGTGCCCATGCAAGAAAGCACAGAATCTCTCTTCCCATATGAATAGCTATGATAAATCTGAAAGCTATGAATTTGTTCCCCTCAAATTGTCTCATGATATTCCGAAAATGATTCAAAGTAATATCAAGAACAATGACGAAAGTGATGATAGTAATAGTTCAGTAATTACAGAGCTGTGCGAAGTCCTTAAGCAAAAGTGTGCTGCTCTCAAAGAAAATTTAATACCAGAAAGAATGAAGTTGACATGTCCAAAGGTACGAAACCAAATATGTACCGGAATGAGACGTAAATATGACTCAGCTTTCAATGTGAACAAGAATTTAAGTTTTGAAACTTTCAATGAAGATGCTTCAATCAATAAAATGGAGCACAATGTCAAAGTTATGAAGAAAGACGATGAGCATATGGATCAACATGCAGCGAAAGACAAGAAGGAGGATGTTACTGGAAAGCATGAGATAGATAGTGATGAGAGTAAAGAAGATAAGCTAAATTATGAGAAAATTGATGAAGAGATGATAGATGAACAAGAGATGAAAGGAGAGAAGATAAATAAGGAAGCGATAGATGCTGAGGAGGAGGAGGAGGGGTGTAATGATGATAATGAGGAGGGGTGTAATGACTGATTGCAATATCGACTGTCGGTAACTTGCGATGGTGGCGCCATGTGTTGGTACATTTCACATTGGGAATCTGTGTGTAAGGAAACTCTCTGATGCAGACTCTAGTGGCACTGTTCACGGATTAGATAGAGCGCGCGAATATTCAAAATGAGGATATAGGAAAAAGTATTTAAAAAGGGCTTATGGATACATTAAATTAGGAAAAAGAGGAGAGGGGGTAGTGTCATAACTTTTAATACAAAAAAAATATATAAAGAAATGGTGGCGTAGGGGTTTCATCAGTCTTTAACATTTTTATAAAGTCAAGAGAATCTCAAGGCTGTGGTTCAAGGTCGGTAAGGTAGAACCCTGACGTATCGACCGAGGATCAATGTATGACAGGAATTTGCATTACCGACTGATGGTAATATCGACTGTCGGTAACTTGCGACTGTGGCGCCATCTGTTGGCACATTTGGAAATCCGCATTACCGACTGATGGTAATACCGACTGTCGGTAACTTGCGACGGTGGCGCCATCTGTTGGTACATTGGAAATCTGCATTACCGACTGATGGTAATATCGAATGTCGGTAACTTGCGACTGTGGCGCCATCTGTTGGCACATTGGAAATCTGCATTACCGACTGATGGTAATACCGACTGTCGGTAACTTGCGACTGTGGCGCCATCTGTTGGCACATTGGAAATCTGCATTACCGACTGAGGGTAATATCGACTGTCGGTAACTTGCGACGGTGGCGTCATCTGTTGGCACATTGGAAATCTGCATTACCGACTGATGGTAATATCGACTGTCGGTAACTTGCGACGGTGGCGCCATCTGTTGGTACATTGGAAATCTGCATTACCGACCGAGGCCACTTACCGACTGTCGGTAACTTAGCATGGAACAGAACCTGCTCGGTCGGTAAGTGGTCCAGAACGTACATAGCTATACTACTATATAAGAAACAATCGTACAACTGTGTTAAATGAATTTGATATCTAGCAGAATAAGGTAGCAAGTGAATAACATTTTTCAGCTCATCTAAATCTTGGAGATTTAAATCCTTTATGCAACCAGTTGTAACAATTTTTTTACAATTAATATCTTGATATCTTTGTGCGTTTTACAATTACTTTTTTTGTACATAATTTATTTGCACATTTATTCATTTTAAATAAGCAAGCCAATGGTAACCAATTTAGTTGTCGACTTCACGCACGCGCAGTGAACAAAGATGCGAGTTTCGGAAGCACTGAATCATCATCCAGTGTCTACTTCACTCATACCAATGTGAATTTGTCTCTGAGCCCCACTGAGCGCGCCTCTGAAAATTCTCGCAGACAGTCATGGACTGTTTTTCTAACTCGTATTCGAGTTCTCAGTTTTTGAATCACGCACTTATTCAAATCATCTCTTTGCAAATATGAAGTTATTTTATAGCCACTTTATGACTGTATACATTTTTTTTGTAAACTGTCTTATAAGAATTCCAAGCCTGTTGTTTCTTGACTGCGCTTGAAAACTTCCATGACTTTCCTTTATTTTTCCATGAAAAGGTATCACCACTTTATAGAAAGTATACGAGACTTCATAAAAATGATGGCCCGTCCTGAAGTCTAGCACTAATCTGCGAAATGTTCCAAGACTTATTTTTTCCGTGTGCATATATATATATATATATATATATATATATATATATTTTTCTGGGTTTTATATATATATATATACGAAACGGGACGTGACAATCGATAGGATAAAAAAATGTATAGTTTATAAGCATAATAAAAAGTCTATGGTTTTTTGTCTAGTTCTAATAAGAATTAAAATCTTTAAAACGCAAAAATCCTGTGTTTTTTAATATATATTGCTTCACTTTTTAGGATAAGAAACAGTATTAATTTCACTCATTCATTTATTTTATACAGTTTGTCTAAACACACTTAGGAAAATGGATAATACGAACTGGATAATAGAATTAAAGAATAATACACAGTATAGAAAAATATAATAACGCGTGTAATCTATATTATTTTTCTAATATATGAAGATGTTAGCAAATATAATCTCTAGAGTCTAAGAGTCTTGACAACCTTGGACATTCATTGACAGCATTACTATGCTCAAAATCTAAGGTTGCACCAATCAAAGACATTTCACTACCTCGAATGGAATTGTGTGGAGCATTAACATTGGCAAGATTAATGCAACACGTGGAAAAGGCTCTAGGACTTCAATTTGAAAACACATATGCCTGGACCTGGCATCTCGAGGTACTTCAGTTTGTAATTTGCAAGAAAACAAATTGTGGTGGAATGGACCTGATTATTTGAAAGAGGAACTTCCATTGATAATATCAAAGAATGAAATCTTCACCAACAAAAATTCAAAGAATTTTGGCTTACTGTCTTAGATTTATCAACAATTGCAAGATGAAAATTTCAGAATGAAACAGTTCTGCTTTAACAACTGCGGAGTTACAAAGATGCTTGGATTTATTGGTAAAAAGTACACAGAAGGTTTATTTCAATAATGACATCAAGAATCTAGAAAGCAGGAAAGATTTGAAGTCAAACAGCACACTCTTAGCATTGTCACAATTTTTAGATGAAACCGGCCTTCTCAGAGTGGGCGGCAGATTATCAAGGACAGATTGGACTTTTTCCAGAAAACACCCAATTCTTCTTCCAGAAAAAAGTAAATTAACCTTATCATTCACGTTTCAGGCCCATGAATGGGAGGAATTTAGCTCGACAAGTCGTCCTCAAATGTATAAGTTGCTTTTGAAACAAGCCATCTAGAATGAACCAACTTATGGGACAGCTACCACAGGAACGAGATCAACCAAGCCGTTCATTTTTTGTTACTGGAGACCTGTTACGGTGGACCAATTATGAATTTAGTCAACAAGGCTCGTGGTAGAAAGACAGAAAAATCTTACATCGCACTTTTTATTTGCTTCGCTACAAAGGCAATCCACCTAGAAGCAGTCTCTGCATTGACATCAGAAGCATTCATAGCAACGTTACGAAGATTCGCAGCTAGAAGGGGCCCTCCTCAAAAGTTGTACGGTGATAATGCAACGAACCTCACAGGTGCTGATCGAGAGCTCAGGGAACTTCACGAATTTTTTCGAAACGAACATGATTTTCTCAACGATGTCTTCATTCAAGAAGAAATTCAGTGGAATTTTAAACCATCAAGATCGCCGCACATGGGCGGATTATGGGAAGCCGGAATAAAGTCTTGCAAAAATCATTTAAAACATGTGGTGGGTTCTATGTTACTCACCTTTGAAGAATTCAGCACTTTATTGACACAAATAGAAATTGAGGCCTTCACTTCAGGTCACTTCTTAATTGGAGAACCAGTCGAAAGTATACCAGATGTAAACTTAATCAATGTTAAAGCAAAAGTTCAAAATTTCTGGAATCGATGGTCTCGAGAATATGTCGGTTCTATGCAGCCTAAATTGAAATGACAAAAGATTGAGAAAGGGCTTGGGTCAACGATATGGTAGTTATCCAAGATGAAAAAATTTCACCAGCGAAGTGGAAACTTGGAAGAATAACTGAAACTCATCCACGAAGAGACGGGATAATACGTGTGGTTACTGTGAAGACTCAAAATGGACACTTTAAACGATCTATCGCGAAATTATGTAAATTATCGACGAAAAGCGATTAAAATTAACCGTCGTTAATTTAGTGGGCGGAATGTTTTGTGCGTACTTTGGTAATTTTGAATTGGTCTCCTTTTCTTCCTACTTGACCTGTAATTCAGATTTACCAACGTTTTTTTGACTAGCGTAGTCGAATGTCTGGAGAGGTCAGTGGAAGAAATCTACTTTTGTAACCAAGCTTATTATTGAGAATAAAATTAGTCGTTATATAGAAATAAAGTTGAATTTATTTAGTATTCAGGCTCGTAACAAGAAGGTCTTGTCCATTTGCGACTATATGTGCGGTACCCAGAATAATCCTGTTGTGCAAACATTCAAGATTAAATATTCCACGACAACCTTGACGGCGTGAGACGTAAATTTGTGAAAAAGAACACTTAAGGTGCATGCTTTTTTCATGTGCATAACCTTTCGGGACCCGATATCGAGGGATCTGAGCTCGTACTTCGTCCATGGAACTACTCCAAATGAATAGAGTACTACTGGGACGGCAAGCATGTTCGTTGCAGATACTTTGTTCCTCGCCGACAGTTTGGAAGACCATATCCGTCGGATGAGACGTTTGTATCTGTATCTGAGAGTATCCTTTATAGATGTCACGTCCTGAATTGCGGCTCTGTGGTACGCCCAGGTACTTATAGGTTTCTGCAGCGCAAAGGTATCGTATAGCGCTTCGATCAACGAGCTCAGGACCTTCGGGGATGCCATTAGGTTTTCCTTTCTTTAAATCAACCTTGGCGAATTTCTCTAACTCGAACTCCATTCCAATCTCTTGAGTGTACTCTTTGACCATTTTGGGAGTTAGATGTAGTTTCTCCTTATTGCTAGCATAGACCTTAAGATCATCCATGTAAAATACATGAGTGATCTTATGCTTTCGGTTTCCAGGTTTGCCGCAGAGGTACCCTTCGGAACGGTGAAGTGCGAGAGATAGTGGAAATAATGTGTGGCAAAGGCGGAGAGGGTTCATGGTGTCGCCCTGAAACACACCTCTCTGAAAGGTGACACTGTGAGTGATCACACGATGCTTTCCAGATGAGATAGTAAATCGGAAGCTTTCCTGTAATCAATTCAGGCCAATCGATAGAAATCGCTAATGGGATGCTGCGTCTTCACAGACAAATCTATCCAAGAGCAGGGTCTCCTGACATCCTGCTACGCTTTTCTTCGAGTCGCGTTGTTCATACATCTCTCACCACACAGGTCTAATTGTCAGAACAATCCTATCATTCAGGATAGCTGAGAAGATCTTATACAGTATGTTCAGACAAGCTATTGGCCTGTAATTCTCAGGTCCAGCTAAGTTACCCGTCTTCGGCAGGAGCACTGTGCGCCCTTCCACCAACCACTCCGGAATAGGCTCTTCCGACTTTAGACATGACGTGAAAATTAGGGCCAGATGCCATTTAACCTTTTCGTGCATTGGCCATACTGGAACTCCAGCAGATCGTCCCTGAGTCGATCCGTCCACTCAAAGGTAATGAGATTCTGCCGGTTAATCGCATAGACTCTGTCTTGATTGGCTCCACCAACTCTAGGGAAGTCGGAATTTTTGTCCGACACATTGTCGGGAGCCCTGCGCGTTCGATTGTTTTGAACCGCATGTACTACAACTATGTTTGGTGTTGTCATTTTTGTTCCGACGAGCAGCTAGGGAAAAGGGTTTGTCCATCCTTGTAGAGCCCCGCATGCAAGGATAAGACTGTATACTCTGAGAGGTCACCCGGTATCCTAGAATCACCGTTTGAGAAATCTTACCCGAGTGCCATTAAGCTTTCGGCACGGTAGTTATGCCTTCGCTTAAGTGTTATTTCTTCGGGACCATCCCTGGACAATTTTCCGCGACTGCTATTAATTATTGTGGCCATATTTGGAAGAAACCCTAGGTAACTCCTTCACAGACATCCGGATTATAAGATGTAGTTATTTCCAGAAACAAATGTTATACGCTGCTGGCGTAGAGCAAGACACTTTTATTGATAGATTTGAAAACACTCTCACATACGACGTTTATCCATTCAATAGGCAACCATATTAAAATTGTAATAACTAACTGTAAGACCTTTGAGTAACAGATAGAGAGAATAGCCTTACCGCCGCAAAAGAAGGTATTGTGCGACGATACGTGGCAAGGCGAGAGAATGCGGGAGCCGTAAGTACAGCGCTCGCGCAGCTCGACGCACGCATATCCCTGCACCGATTCTTCTATGCTCCCTGCGCGACTCCCACGCAACGCCTACGCAGCCTCTCCGTTAAAAGGTCACGCACTGGCCCAGAATGTCAGTTGTTTGGGAGCTGATTAACAGCACCTACTTGCCTAGTTATCAGCCCTAGGTGCCTACAGCTGGTGACCAGCCCAGTGTTCACAGATCGTGAGAGCTGGCGGCCCCCACCACGACTCCCGTGTGGGAGCAACACACGTAAACGCCGCGTGTCGGTGTGTCCCCACTCCGTCACTTGATTCCACGCTCCGCGGCAACGAAAATTTGTCGGCTCGGATGATTTCACTGTCTCCTTCGTGCTCTTTCGTTTGATTTCGGTGGCGGTCACGAAGATGGGTTCGGCGTGGAAGCCGAGGATTGCCGAGAATGCACGATTCTTAACTTGTAATTTCTCATTCTGCGCGACTGGGCTATTTTCAAGATTCTTCAGCTTTTTCAGATTTGGAGAATTGGAGGATTTGGAGGTTAGAGTCGACTTTTGTTTACAACGCTTACAAACAAAGTTTGACAACCTCAAAAGAGCTAAAAAAGTTTTAAAAGATGATGATTATGTTTTTCAGGTATTATTATAGAATCTTTCCTAGTATAGGATCTATAGGGAATATAGTATAAGTTCCTACAGGTATTCAAATTTGTAATATAAGGGATATATTATATAAGAAAAATTGAGGTTAGAATGATAATAATTTATATATATTTTTAATTCAGTAAAATAATCATCATTTCTTTTAGTGATATTTTCTTAAAGAAGCATGAAAACTATGAAAGTATAATAGTCGATATTCCTATTTTAAACCATTTTCAAAAGTTTTAAGACTTTTTTTTTTAAAAAGATTTTAAACTTTTTTGCATTATAATACTTTCTTAAATTTTCATTGAATTAAATATTCAATATTTATAATATTTGATCAAGAAAAATAGAATGTATATGAAATTATGTAAATCACAGCTTTTTTATTTCGTATAAACAGTTCATAAAACCTTTAATGACTTGTATATCTATACTTAATAAATAAATAATGATTTACAGGAGAGAAAGCCTTACACCATACATATAGCCTGCTACAGAAATGGGTATATTGTTTTTTTATCGTTATTATTTGAAATAATTTATAAATTATTATAAAATAATTATATAAAAATGTATAAATAATTTTTTGTTTATAAATAAAAAATTACATGATGTAATTTTTTATAAGTAAAATATCGGCTTCAAACTTTGAGAAATGCAAGAGCTGACAGTAAAGTACGTTTATGTACATTATTTGAGTATAAAAGATGCAAAAAGAAAAATTCCAACTAAGTGTCAACTCCGGTTCCGCTTGCCAGTTCGGTCGGTATTTTTGCGATGGGCACGACAATGCGAAGTCTGGCGGCCACTAATCGAGGCTTTATCAGCTGACTCGTCTACATCTGAAATATGGGGTCCACGCTGTCAAAGATTGATGATCCGGTGTTCTTACAATAATATTTTTTGAAAGTTGTGTCCAGCATAAAAGTTGACTGAAATATGTTGTTCCAATGTTGAATTATGTAAGTATTGAAATCGCTATTGGCCCCGTTTAGTGGCCGCCAGACTTCGCATTTTCGTGCTCATCGCGAATACCGACCGAACTGGCAAGCGTTGTTGACATTTAGTTGGAATTTTTCTTTTTGCATCTTTTAAACTCAAATGATGTACATAAACGTACGTCACTGTCGGCTCTTGCATTTCTCAAAGTTTGAAGCCGATATTTCACTTATAAAAAAAGTTCTTAGGTTCAAAAAATGCACCCAGTTTTAATTTTTTCGAGAATAATTTTTTGCGAAATTCCTCATCGAATAAAGTACGTAAACGTAGTTTATTGTCTTCTCATACATTTCCCAAAGTTTCAGCCCGAAATTTTATTTACAAAAAAAGTTCTTATATTCAACAAAAAATTTGGAAAATTGAAAAAGTGAGGTCGGTAATGTAGGTATTTGGCTGTGTCACATGCCCTTAATGCTAAAATTTCATTATTTTGTAGCTAGTATATATATCAATAATTATTTCCAAAAGAAAATGGGTATTAAAGTATTACAGAAAAATCAATATAGGAATAAATAATATCAGTGTCGATCAGACTGGGAAAACCCCGGGAATTTTTTTTAACTAGGAAAAGCCGTGATGAACCCGAGAATTTTATTCAGGTCCGGGTAATCTTTTATTTCATTGTAAAATCTACTTTTATCTACTTTATCTTCTTCTTATACTTGAAAATTATAACATCGTTTAATGTTTATTATACTTCAGTCTGTGATTGAGCATAAGATTGGCACAGTATATAAATAAATATATAATAAATCGAATGTAATTAATTCTTATAAATATCAGAATTTTGATTTACTTTCATAGGAATAATCTAAAATAGATCACAAATGAGGTTTGATTAAACTGTGTACAGGGAAAAATGCTTAATTTCAATGTTTTCAATAGGAAAACGAAGAAACAGGGTACATAATTTCTATTTTTGAATGTATGTGATGGACAGAGGCAGGGTATATTAATTTCAATATTAAATAGGAGAATTACCTGGAATTAATTTTAAAACTGAAATGTAAAGAAATAATCTTAGTAAATTATTGATTATTTATAAATTTTGTATCCCATTACCAAATACTTTAGTCTTCAAACATGTTTGAAAGAATAAATGCACGTCTTCCCAATTTTTAAAGCTGAAGAATTATTTTATTTTAAAAGAAATATTGTCTACAAAGCAAAAACTGTATTTTATTATTTTATAAATAAAATTTAAAAAATTTTTTATTATTAGTAAAAGAAAAAAATTACTTCCAATTTTACTTTGTTTTACGTTCAATGGAATTTACTTTTAACATATGCGAAAGAATTGTATGTATGTAAAAAAAGGTCTCGGCAGATTTGTGTTGGGTCCTTATTTGAATCTTAGAATTTGCTTCAATTCAATAACTCAGAAATTATGTGATTCGATCAATTTAAATGTAGGATATTTTGGAATTTCATTTTTAAACGTTTAAGATTTAAGACTTGAGACTAAAAATTATTTTTAAGTTTAAAATATTTTGCATTGTGTATCAAAAAATGATAAATAATAATAAAGTGCTGAAATTCCTTTCTTACATTTCAACTTTAAAATTAATTTAATTTAAATTACTTCCTAAAAATCTAAACCTGGATTGTGGTCTATTTCACATTATTTATATGAAAGTACACAAAAATTGTGATATTATTGCGAAAATTCATTACACTCACAAAAGAACTCTTTTCAACAATGAACCTACATTTGTAGGCAATAATGTCAGAAGTAATGAAAAATAATAAATTAAATTTAGAATAATTTAGAATTTTTTTAGTTCAATACAAAAAACTTTAAACCTAAAAATGTTTGCTTCAAAATGAATGCACCTCTTCATAATTTTTAGAGCTAAACAAATTTTTCGTTTTAAAATGAACAATTAATTTTAAATAATAATTTGGAACTAATGAAAATATAAATATATATATATATATATAT
>CAKNXH010060489.1:0-11068 GCA_932178445.1 Andricus quercusramuli
TTAAGTTTTCCTATTAGAGCTGTTTGAAATTGGACCAATCGCGCGTGACGATCTACGGAGCGTGCGCACTCGATATTGAGGTTCTTCTGGTCCAGCTTCAAATATGTTTGATTTCAAACTAAAAGTGAATTGATTTCAAGGAAAATAGATAAATTTTCAACGAAAAAGATGAATTTTCAACTAAAATGATGAGCTTCAATTACGATATTAAAATTTTTAGTTAAAAAAAATAATATTAAACAACAAAATCAATTTTTAAGAGAAAAGTTCAGAATTCAACGAAAGAGATGAATTTTCAACTCAGAAGAATAATTTTCTACCAGAAAACAAAGAATTTTCAACAAAATAGTTAAATTTTCGAGCTAAAAAGCTAAATATTAAAAAAATCAGTTGACTTTCAAACGAGAAATTTTCAACTAGAAAATATGAATTTCTAGTTAAAACATATCAATTTTCAGCCAAAAATGAAATAGCTCAAAAAAATTAATTTTCAACCAAAAAGTTTATTTTTTAACCAAGAAGAGCAATTTTCTAAAAAAAAAAGAATAACTATGAAAATAAAAATTAATTTTTAACCAAGTACTTGAATTTTCAACGAAATATTTTCATTTTTGACGGAAACTGATAAGTTTCCAACCAAAAATGGAATAGTGGAATTTTCAGCTAAAAAATTTAGTTTTCAACAAAAAATGAAACCAATTTTCAACAAAATATTTAAATTTTCAACCGGAGAAATGTTTTCTCAACTTGAACGGATAATTTTGAACTAAGCAGTTGCATTTTTAACAAAAAAGGATACATTTTCAACCAAGTAGTAATTTTTTACCGAAAAAGGCGAATTTTCAACAAAATACATTCATTTTTAACCAGAAAATATTTCTTGTCAAAAAATGTAATTGTTACTTTTTTAGTGAAGAAAATTAATTTTTAGAATAAAAAAAAAACTAATATTTAGCAAAATAGTTGAATTTTCAACTAAAATGTTGAATCTTCAACAAAAAATTTATTTTTAAGAAAAGAGTTCATTCTTTTATCCAAAAAGACTAATTTTCTGCAAAATAGGAAAATTTGCAACCTAATATTTCATTTTTCAGCTGAAATAATGAATCTTCAACCAAAAAAATATTTTAATTTTTAATAAAGTGTTTCAACAAAAAACCAAGCG
Organism: Andricus quercusramuli; assembly: GCA_932178445.1. Taxonomy (NCBI): domain Eukaryota; kingdom Metazoa; phylum Arthropoda; class Insecta; order Hymenoptera; family Cynipidae; genus Andricus; species Andricus quercusramuli. The sequence goes on from CAKNXH010060489.1 coordinate 1,166, forward strand.
AAAAGTTGAATTTTTGACCAAAAAGATGAATTTTCAACCAAAAATAGAATAGTTTAATTAATATTTAAAAAAATTAAATATATTTTTAATGAAAAGGTTAAATTTACAACCAAGCGAATGAATTTTCTATCAGAAGGATTGAATGTCCATGGAAAAATAAATTTTCAACCAAAGAAATTAATTTTCCACAAAAAAAATTAATTTTCAAGAAAAAAGAGTAACTTTTAACAAAATACATGAATTTTCAACTAAATATTTTAATTTTCAATGGAATTTTCAACCTAATAGTTCAATTTTCAGCCAGAAAAGTCCACAAGAAAATTAATATTATACCACAAAATACAAAGTTTAAAAAATATATAAATTTTCAAACAAATAGTTGAATTTTCAACTATAGATAAATGTTCAATCAGAATAGTTTAATTTTTAGCTTACAAATATTTTCAAAGAATGCTAATAAAATAGTTAAATTTTGAACAAAAAAAGAAATATTTACGAGATATTTACAAATTTTGAGAAGATACAGACTTAATTTAAAACGGAAAAAGATTTGGGACAATGAAAAACTAAAAAAAAAACTGAATAATTCTTAAACAAAACTAAATTTGGATTTTTGAAGATTTCGAAAGTAAGTTTTCATTTAATAAGATTTCCAAAATTTTCAAAAAAAAAAAATCTGGATGATTTTAAGGTAGTTTTTTTACTTTTAGAGGATTTTTTAAAATTAATTTCCAACAAAATACTTTTTAAAAATTCAGAACAAATTTTAATGCATGAATTAAAGTTTCCAGCTTAAAATTGCTTAAAATGACATAATTGGGAAAATTCATAAATTTTTTAATTTATTCTTCAACTCATAGCATTGAAAATGATAGCGTGGATTTCTATTTTTTTAAATATTTCAATCAGGATTAGAATATTTAAAATGTCAGAAAAATAAATGTTCAACCAAAAACAAAGAAAGAGTTTTTTGAAAAATATTTTTTTTTTAATTACAAAAATAATGATTTATCAACAAAATAATTCTATTTTAAACTAAAGAAGCTAAATATTGGAAAAAAATAATATTTCAATTTGCAGTTAGAAAAGCACTAAGCACTAAGAAATGCGGCTCTGGTCCTAAATTGTAATAATCATGAAAAAAGCAAAAAAAAAAAATTGTTTAAAAAACTTTTTTCATGATTATAACAATTTAGGACCAGAGCCGCCTTTCTTAGTACTTCCTATTTATCATCCCAAATTTTCAACTCGATGTGGCTATTCGTGCGAAAATAATTTGACAAATAAAAAAAGTGTCGGTAAGGTAGGAATCCTGTCACGTGACTCACTCGTCACACGGCCTTAATTTATACATATATTTGAAAATATGCAACAACCCCAGTGTCACTATCTCCAAATGTAAATGTAAAGTCTAGTGATAAAACCGGAAGTGCGACCTTCGCAGACTGGTTTTCACTGGCATTTCCTTCGTTTGTATGCGTTTTTCTCTTACTATAACTTAAAGGCCCCTCCAACGGATGGAGGTACGTTACTCTCGAGGAAACCCATTAATGATAGCTTCTTTCGCTTTTACCTTAGCTCTGGTTACAGGCATAAGTCTCTAGGAAATGACTACTTAGCTTCAAACCAGATTTTACGTAATTTATATATTAATTATTGATAAACAAACAAATTTGCAATTTTCATTAGGGGCCGTTCGAAAACTACGTCACGTTCAAAGAAAGTTAACAGTCTAAAATTCAGTGAAAATAGGAGAAATACACTCAACTCCCGATATAAGACCGGTTACGACACTGCTTGTCTTGGCCTTGATACTAAATCGAGGGAATCCAAACGTAAACAGGCAGGGCCGTAAGAAACATTTTTGTTGGATTTGGACGTTTGAATTAACCTGATGCAACTAACGGAATATCGTAAGCCGAGGGAGAGGGGGGGGGCCGTCTAAAATTGGAAGTTGAGTGTATGTTGATTTTTCAAAAAAATAGAGGAATAGTTTCTTTTGAATTCGAACATTTTAACAAAACAGTTGAATTTTCAAACAAACTAGATGCTTTTTCAACAAAATAATTAGGTTCGCAACAAAATAGTTGAATTTTAAAACCAAAAAGATAAATTTTGAATAAAAAGTTGCATAATAGCTGATATTTCCACCAAAAGAGTTGAATTTTCAACCAAGAGAGATTTGAAAAAAATATGAATTTCCAACCAATAGTTGAATTTTCTACCAAAATAGTTGAATTTTCAACCCAAAAAGACGAATTTTCAAGCAAATAGTTGAATCCTCAACCAACATACATAAATTTTTAATTAAAATGAAATTGTTAAATTTTCAGTTAAACAAAATTTGATTTCAACCAAATTAAAATGAATTTTCAATCAAAGAGAAATTTGCAACAAATTACAAAATTTGTTAACCAAAAGAGAACGAATTTCCATTGAACAAATAAAATAAATTCTTAGCAAAATAGTTCAACCAAGTAGTTGAATTTTCGTCCAAAAGCGATTAATTTTCAATGAAAAATTTAAAAGTAGAATTCGACAAAAAACAGATATTAAAAAAAATTATGCTTCCAGTTTTTATAATTAAAAATCCTTTCCTTGAGGATTTTGAACCTGAAAATAGATTTTCTGCAGATGCATATTCAATTCAATTCAAATAAGCTTTTGCTGATTCTGGAAAGGATAAGCCCCCAGGCCTAATTAGTCTAATAAGCTTTAACAAGTAATAAAGATAATTCCGAAACAATGCAAGTCAATTTCTTTATCGGGACTCCTTTCCCCAAGCAAACTCGTAAATTAGCATTGGGAACGTGCTAGGTGCATTGTGAGTGCTCGATAAACTATCGACCATTAATGCGTAAAACCTGTATGGGTAGTAGATTAAGTTTTGTCGCCCCACATCCTTGACACACATCTCCTATCTCTCAATTAAAAAAAAATATTTGCATTAAAAATATTCAGTCGTTAAGTAGGATTAAAGACCCGGTAAAACAAGTCCGTCCGTTGTACTTTTTTCACAAAAATCGAGATTCGAGACGAGAATCGAGACGAGGCTCGAGACGAGGCTCGAGACGAGTTTCGAGACGAGGCTCGAGACGAGGCTCGAGACGAAGCTCGAGACGAGGTTCGAGACGAAGCTTGAGACGAGGTTCGAGACGAAGTTCGAGACGAGGCTCAAGACGAAGCTCGAGACGAGGTTCGAGACGAGGTGCGAGACGAGGTTCAAGATTGATTAGGACGTAACCTAAAGTTTTTCCAGAATTGTAAATTTTCTTAAAACCTTTATCTTTTTTCTTCATCTTTAATACCGGTAAAAACCACTCGCTTAACCAACAACTGCATAATTATTTTGGATCTTCTTTGAAATTTGATGATTTTTTACTAAAAATACCGATTTTCGGTGTAGAACGCCAACATAACCTAAAATTGTTTTAAATCTTAAATTTTCATTGAAATATAATTTTTTTTTCATTAAAAATACCAAATTTAAATAAAAAACACTTACATAATCCAAAATTGTTGAAAGATTATAAATCTTGTTCAAATTATGATTTTTCTTTGTAAATACCAATTTTTGATGAAAAACACTGCTATAAAATAACAAAAAATTGCTCCAAATTATTAATTTGCTTTGGAATTCATTAATTTTTGTTTAAAATAACCAATTATTGGTGAAAAATTTTAAGGAAAGTATTTAGAAGCACAAATGTTTCTCAATTCGCATACGGTTTTCTACCATTTTTCTTTTTAAAAGGTATTATTTGTCGATTCTTTTCTCAAAACATTTTTCTATAAAGGACAGGATTATTATATAATGAATGATATTTATTTTTATAATTAAGAACCACTATCAAAGTGTCCATCGCTCGAGATGTAATTGGAATATTACTGTTGCAATAATTACTGTCTCCACCTAACGGTTGTGCACAATTGGAATTCCAGCAATTTTTTCCACCTACGAAGCATCAAGCCCCAGAATTAAATTTTGTTCCATTTTCAAAATTATTTCTCGTTATTATCTTCTCTAAAACGGCGAAAAACAAATTCGAATAATTTGAATTTCGCGCCACCTCTTAACACCCTTCGCGCGCGAAATTCAAAATCCGAAATTGCAGATTTGTTACTTCCACTGAAATTTTTCGAACAGTCTCTATTCTAAAATAAAAAAGAGCGTTAACCCATCTTTTTTTGGGCAATTTACCTTGGTCTGCATGTTTAATGACTTGGAACGTCCTTTTTTTCGAGTTAAAATCCCAGATTCGTGGAAAATTGGGGAGTGGAGTTACATTATGAAAACAATATCTTCAGTGAAAGATCCGGAAGTGGGAATTCCGGAAGCAGTCCGGAATTGTCAGCGATACGGGTGGCGCATCGGGCATCAATTCGTTCCCTGGTGTTTTTATTTCACGGTTGGACGGGTATATGACCGGCCAAGTATGCCGACATTGTAGTTTGGCTCTGTGGAATTCTCCGTGTCTTAAGATCGGACTCCGATATGATGATGATGTAGAAAGTCTAAAAGTCTTCCTATCAAATGAAAACGGCAATCGCTTCGCGTTCGACTGCGCGCGAATTACAAAATTGGAGAAGCTTGTAGAATTCTCAGATCGATGAAATACTCAAGAGATCCACTCGAGTGGAAGGAATGACCCTTTGGAATAATCGAATTACACTTCAGAAAAGGAAGATCTGAATAAAAGTTCCGCTTCGACGAGAATTCCATTTTTGGTCTTTAAGACTTCGCTGATCTTGGGAAAATATTAGAAGACCAATGCAAGCCAATTTGAAAACTATCTTATCAGATTCTGGCTCGAAATATTAATAATAAAAAATTTAACTGTGATAGAAATATTCTGGATGAAAAAATGAACAAAAAAGCTCTGTACGAAATTTTTTTCGGACTAATAGTTTAGATTCTAGGGTGACTTGAAGTTGATTCGACGGTGCAAGATCTAGTGCACATGTGCAGTGGGGATTTGGAAGTGCGCATGCGTTCTGGATCTTCAGATTCCACAGCCGCCACGTGACCAGATTTTGAACAGTTCTTATTATAAAACTATTGGTTTGATTCAAAAACTTCAAAATGAAGGTTCGATTAGTTTTTCACGTAGAATACAGATTTCTTATTAATGAAAATAAAAATTAGTATTTGGAACCTTAATTTCCAAAAACGTGTAAGTTATAAGAGCAGCAACTGAAGCAGTAAATGAAAACAAGAAGCAAAAAAATATTAATAGGCCAGGATTTGAACCTCATTTGCTTTAACCGGTTTCAAGTCCGCTACCGTATCACCTGACCTATTTATACAACTTTCTTCCCTTTTCACAGAAATCCTTTTGTATCAATGACTAGATTTGAAATATGTTTGGGAAATCATTAGATTTGTTAGGTTATTCGGGGCTTTAATTGTTTTGAACTTGGTTGAACTCGATTAAAAATCGAACGAGAAGAGATAAATGCCATAACGGTCTTGTAGTGAATCAGTCACGCGTGTTTGCAAGATTACTCTTTGCGAAGGAAACGAGATGGTGAAGGTTGTTCAGATGGAAAAAGTGGGGGAAGCAAAAAAATGCGGGTCGCCGACTTTTCCATTCCGTGGTCGGCAAATGTTGTAACGTTGCTTTGCAGGCATCCGCCATAGAGTCATAGAGAAATACAAATCGATTATTATTTATATTTTTCTGAATCTATGTTAAGCTATAGAATTTTTGACTATTGGAAATATTTGAGGTTATGTTACGATTGATGACATTATAGGTAATTTTTGATTGGTCTATTTTTGATTGGTCTATTTTAGACCACAGCAGACTATTTTGATAATTGTAGTTTATGATGGAGAATTTGTATTGGTTGCACCCTTTTGAGGTTATGTTAATCACATTCTAAGTACAGTTTTCCCTATTTTAGATACTAGAAAGATATCCATGTGTGGAATGAAATTTGTGCAAGCAGCATGTAAACTAAAAGCCGTTCACCATTGTGGAAGGTCGAAGGAGTGTTGACTTTGATTTTTGTCTGAATGGGAATCGTAACGGTTTGGTTAGACCGGTCGACGCCGATACGGTATTCGTCATGCCGACCTAACAAGTTCGCTCAGAAATGCATGCTTGTGGCCCGGATCAGATATACAAAATTGGAACTCACCGACATTGAAAAAAAAAATAAAATAAAATTACATTCATACCTAAATGTCGCCGCGGGAAATAAAAATTCGACGATGAGCTTGAATACAATTTGAGAAAATAGGTCAGTGAATAGAGTACAGTGTTTGGAAAACGAGCGTCAGGGGTTCGATTCCCAGACGGATTTTTTTCCTTTTTTTGCTTTAAAAAAAAATGTACTATGAAAATAGATGCTAGGATTCTAAAATGTTAGAGAAGGAATTTTTCCGAATGTTAAAAAGACTTATTTCCGAGGCCCAGTTTTGTGGTGACTCGGAATGCATTCCATGGCGAGTTACGGTATTTTCTGATGATAATGTTTGGTAATTCCTGTGGCAATTCTGATAAATGGCATTCACCGCTTTAGAGATCTCTTATTTCTTTGCGATTGATTTAAACAATTCTCTTTCGTTATTTTAAATTTAATTTTAATCTCATAGTTTTAGTTTCAGTTTAAAATTGATCCCGTATCAATGTGAGAGGCAAATGCCTGAACGATTTAGCTTTCCAGACTATCGCCACGTAGCGAAAGTCGTTTTCAATGCATATTTTCTGAATATAAAATATCTCCTGTCGCTCTTGTCACATAGTTTCACTCCGAGTGGAAAATCGAATTGATTTTATTATTTCATCAGATCTACGAAATTGAATATTCAGATTATGTTTACATAATATAAAAAATGCATGACTCATTAGAGATAAATGTTTAGGATTAAAATAGGAGCCAAAAAGTATTTCACGAAATTCTTCTCCGATAAGTAGTTTTTTTGCTAGAGGTGTTTGAAGTTGGATGAGCGGTGGGGGAAGAGCGCATGCGCCGTAGATCTGATCCCACCGCTGTCACTTGACAAAATTTCAAATCCTTATATTTATAAAACTACTGACTCGATTAAAATAATCTAAAGGGCAATTTTGCTTTATTTCTCACGCAGAATATAGATTTATTTTTAAAAAGTGCTTTCAACTTTTAAAAAATTGCGTATTCTATTAATTAGGCGACTTTTCCGATTGAATTGTCGTACAAGCGCCGGATTAATTTACTACCAATTCGGTTAATGAGTTTTCTCGTTTATACCGGTTTTTCGCACGAGGCAAGGGAACGCGGAATTAGTCGCAGCGGTCATTAAGAGGATCTTCACTCGGTTTACCCGCGACCGGAAACACCGACTTGTTCGTGAGCACTAGGATAATACGTGCTAGAATTTGAATTTGAAAAGAATATCTTCATTCAGTTTCAGAATCAATTTTATTTTTAATTGAAAATGCACTACTTTGATTTTAAAAAATGTATTTTTTGAAAATGATTCAAACTCGAAAACATACAAAAAGAATTATTGCGAAGAAATGGTATGTAATAAATTTTTTTTGCCGCAGATTTATATTTCTGTGATTGTGGCTTGTATTATTAAAGACCGTGACGTCTGGAGAAATGACGTCAGCTTGAATTGAACGGAAATGCTCGTTCAACTTCTTCAGGCTTTTATTGTGAGAATTTTTTGTCGTTACAAGGACGTCAATATGTCAACGACCATCTTCAAGAAACAAACTTTTTGAAGGAATTTTTTTTTTAATTTAGTTTTCTCAAACAAATAACTGAAAGCCATCTTTAAAACATTGACAGAAAGAAAATCATTAATAATAATGATAGTTTATTAGTATAAATCATTTCGACTTCTCGTAAAATATTTTGCCGGCATATTGAATTTTAGAAATTGTGATACACAATTTTAAAATTATTCATTTTTAATAACTTAGTTTCAAGATCCTAATTTAAGAATGTTTCCATTTTTAAACGAAGTTTAGAATTTAGGACATTCAGAATTCTTCAATTTTGACTTGATAGTAGCAAAATTTTCAGTTTGAAGGATTTATAATATAGGATCCGCCATTTTGAATTATCGAAATTTCCAAAATTTGACTGCAAATTCGTTATCAGTTACCCGAAAAAACCGTGAGGACCCATTTTGAAGCCAGGATACCAATTTTTAAATTTGTAGGCCGCCATATTAGATCAGCCATTTTTAATTTTTGACTTCAGATTCGTAAATGGCGATTCAAAAATTTTTTAGAGTTCATTTATAAAATACATTCTGTTTAAAAAAATGTTTTTAAGGTTTCTTCATGTCAAATGAAGTCCTACCATACTTTAAACTTACTTTTTGTTCTTGTGATTTGTTAAAAACTATGTGAAAAATATTTTAAAAAAGAGTTCAAAAGGTGCCATACATGTATGCCATAATGCCGTGAAGAGTTAAAAAGTTTACTGGTTCTTAAAATATAAATACATTGCCTCGGGAATGCTTGGCAGTCCCGCTCAACTGAGCGATTTTCGTCTGCCGCAGGCTTCTATATTTTTTATAATAATTCACTTATTCAATAATTTACGATTTTGCAATCTGGAAAATTATACGCTTACATAAAAAGTTTTAGAAAGGCTATCAAATTCTGCATAAAATGAGCCACTTTTTAAGATTCAAATTCAACTCTTAAACAAATCTAAGAAAATAAATTTAATCTCTTGAAAGTTAAGCAAAATGAACCTTAAGATTTATTATTCAAAATGAGCTTAAGAAAAGCTGAAAATGTTTACTGGATCTCAAAATATCATAAAAAATGTAGAGCTTGAGCATGCATGGCAGTCCCGCTCAACCGTGCGATTTTCCCCTTGCGCAGGCTTCTACATTTTTTATGATAATTCGAGAACCAGTAAAAATTTTCAAATTTTCTTGATCTCATTTTAAAGAGGACAGTTTAAGGTTCATTTTGTCTACATAACTTTCAAATTTTTGACATCATTTTCCTAGATTTTCCGATTCAAATCCAAAAATTTGAAAAATGTGTTGAATAATAAATTTCTGAATTGTTTATATTTTTGATTTTAAAAAGAAGAATACATAGACAATAAAAAAATGTGATGAAAGGGATAGAAGAAAATGTGATTGGAAGTATAGAGTGGCACCAAAGTTCATTCTTGGAAAGAACATTAACTTCAATTTACGATTTTGCAATCTGGGAAATTTTACGATGACATAAAAATTCTACAGAGAAAAATAAGTCATTTTGATAAGTGGACCGATTCAGAATAATTGGGGTTGTTTAATTATATCGGAAATAATTCTTTTGGTTAAGAATTTTCGTCAGAAAAAAAAAAAAAAGCATTAAGTGATCGCGCATTTGAGAATACGGTATTTCATCCTACTTGCTACTCGTTAAAATAATAATTTTGTTTCTGTCTTATGATGCGTTTTCAACGACCGATACTAATTTCAACCTCATTAGGAACAAAGGTCATTGTTTTAGTTTTTAATTAACTAAGAAATTTTTAATTAGAGATAACAATAAATAATAATTATGTTTTCATTTGCAAGTTAGGAGCGATTATTTTTGCAATTGTTATGAGTAAAAAAAAAATTAGAGAAAGTGAATGCAAAAATATATAATTATATTGCATGCAGTGACTATATAATATATTTTAAATCAGTGTTGCACCACGTGCATCAATTATTGTTGTTCAAGTGTGACGCAGCACGCAGTAATTCCATTGTCTCGCCAGCAATTTTTTTATTCTTACTTTTTACTCGATCGCTCACTCTCGCTCGTAAAATAAATTTAAGCAAAAGGGTTTTCGATTCGTCAGCTTCTTTAATGATACTAAAGACCATCATTATTTTTGCATTGCTTTATCATTCCCTTCATTAAATCCGCGAAATAATTTAATTTAACAATTAGATTACACCTCAAT
>CAKNXH010060489.1:11468-34205 GCA_932178445.1 Andricus quercusramuli
AAAACCTTCATGGTCAAGAATTTAACTGTTTGGTCAAAAATTCGTGTATTTCCTTGTAAGTTTGTCATTTTGGGAAAAATTTATATTATGTAGACGAAAATTTAATTACTTTAATGAAAATTTATCCTTTTTCTTTTAAAAGTTGAAGACAGTTGAACTTTAAAAAAAATTGTTGTAGTTGATATTTCAACAAAAAGGATTGATTTTCTACCGAAAGAGTTGAATTTAAATTTAAAAAAGAAACATATTTTTAACCGAGAAGATTAATCTTCTACCAAAAACGACGAATTTTTAACAAAATACATTTCAACCAGAAGATAATTTTCTACAAAAAGAACCAAAAAAAATATAATTTTTAAGTGAAAAGCATTAGTTTAATTGAAGGGTTGATTTGGAATTGAATTAAAAATTATAATTCGCATTGAAAAAATAGTTTAATTTTCAACCCAAAAAGATAAATTTGAAACAAAATAGTTGAATCCTCAATCAAAAAGATAAATTTTCAAGAAATACATGAATTTTATACAAATTGGTTGATTTTTCAACCCGAAAATACGAATTGTCAACAAAAAAGTTAATTTTCTACTAAGCAGTTGAATTTTCAATGAAATCGGTTAATTTTCAACTAAATAGTTAAATTTTCAATAAAAGACTTGAATTTTCATCTAGAAAAGATAAATTTTCAATTCAAAATATGAATTTTCAACAAATAAGTTAATTTTCTACTAAGCAGTTGAATTTTCAATAAAATAGTTTAATTTTCAACGGACTAGTTAAATTTTCAATAAAAGACTTGAATTTTCATCTAGAAAAGATCAATTTTCAATTCAAAATATGAATTTTCAACCAAAAATGGAATAGTGAAATTTTTAGTTCAAAAAATAATTTCCGACCAATCAAGAACAAATTTTTAACAAAAAAGTTAAATTTTCTTCGAAAAAAAAAAGTTTTTGATTTACAAATTTTTATCATCAACCAACAAAATTGATTTAAAAAAAAAATAGTTTCACTTGAAACCAAGTAATTGATTTTTCAACGAAAAATGTAATATTTCATATTTCAACCAAAAAATATTTTAATTTGAAACCAAAAACAGTTGAATTTAACCAAAAAAGACGAATTTTCATCAAAACAGTTGAAAATTGACCAAGGAAGATTCTTTTTTAACGAAGACAAATTTTCAATCAAGAAAGATATTTCAGTCGATAAAGAAAAAAAAACATAAAAAAATGTGGAATTATTTTTGTAAATGTTAATTATATTAAATACTTTTCGCAACTTGAAATTTTTTTTAGCAATTCAACCATGAAAAATCAGGAGGTAAAAAAATGAAAATATCAGGACAGCGATAACAAATCAGGACGTTTAGTGAATTGTTTTTGATTGAATTTTCGTTTGTAGAAATAACTATTACATTTCTAGTTAAGAAATAAATTTTTTGATCGAAGATTCATCGCTTGGATTGAAAATTCAACATGTTGAAAATTAATTTTTCAAACTGAAAAATAATTCTTCCACTCTTGGTTAAAAATTAATTCCGGATCCGCAAAAGTGAATCATTTAAATCCGAAGTTCACAATCAAAATGATATTTATATCACTTTGATTATGAACTTCAGATTAAATTTTAAATAAATTGAATCGAATGATGCATTTATAAATGCAACAATGAGTATTTTTCCTTCAATTTTGTTAACCTAACATCCACGACAATTAAAATTAAGGTCCCATGACCTGAAAATTAGCCACCCAATTTAATTCCCAGATTCTTCAAGAATTTCTCTCATTGTATCAAATAATGTATTCCAGCTTAGAGATCTGTTGATGCAAAACTCATCTTGCATATAATCATTTTTCTGCGATTCATGCAGAGATATAAATGCATGTCCTCTGAAAAACGTAATTACGCTTAAAATGTAGGTAACACGGTAAAGCGCCATCTGTGGCTTTTCACACCGTCAACCGGAAATTGTAGCAGTCTTGATATAACAGGTAGAACAGTTAGCATCTGCCTGTCTTATATTCAGGCAAACCACAGTGGCATTAATTATTTATTTCTTAGGAGGGAAAGGAAACGTGACACAAAACGTGCGTCGTGTGACCCTCCAATTAAGAACATCCTTGAGATCTTTAAAATTGAATCCAAGTCGTTATTCTCAATTTTATTCTAATTTTATATTTTATAAGCTACTTTTCTTTTGTTTATTTTTATTTAATTTGAAAATCGAACATTAACTTTTTTTCCGGTGCAGGTGAATTGGTGTATGAATTTATTCCCATTGTGAAAGTCCCACCGCTGCCACCTTTTTGAGCGAATACTTCAGGATTGCTTCAAAATCCGTATTTTAAATTCCATGATAAATTTTTTATTTTCCCTGAATGTTCGAAACTTTTTGGGTATAAAAAAACCTTGCACCGGGGCGATCAATAATTTAAAAAAAATTTTTTTTTTAAATTCAATAGTTTAGGCGTTTATAAATAAAAACGAATTTTTAACAAATTAGTAAAATTTTGAAACAAAGAACTGAATTTTCAACTGAAATGATGAATCTTCAAACAAAAAAATTTATTTTAAACTAAATAGTTGAATTTTTAACTCAAAACACGAATTTACTACAACAAAAACAATACAGATATTGTCAACAAAATACATGAACTTTCAACTAAAAAAGGTGCTTTTTGAACCAAAAATAGAATAGTTCAATTTTCAGTTTAAAAAAAAATTCAACAAAAAAACGAATTTTCAATCAAATAGTTAAATTTTTAATAAAAGTTTTTCAGAAAAATAGTTTAAAGAAATTAATTCACATTAAAAAGTATCATAGTTGTTATTAACAACAAAAAAATATTTTTTTTTTCAACTAAAAAATAGTTGAATTGAACCAAAATACACAAATTTTCAACAAATTAGTTGAATACCCAAACAAAGCAGAATAATTTTCATTCAAAATATTGAATCTTCCAGCAAAAAATGTAAAATTTTCTGAAAAACAGTTATGTTTTCAGCACGAAAATATACATTTTCGCAAAATAAATTGAATTTTCAGCTAAGAAAAATAATTTTTAACTAAAATAAATAATATTCAGAGAAAATATATTTTTAATCTAATAGTTAAATATTCAATCCAAAAGATGAATTTTGTACCAAAAAAAGACAAAATTTCTACAAAATACATTACTTGTCATTTCGATTTAAAAAAAAATTTAACCAAAAATAGAGAACTTAAATTTTCAGTTGGAAAAATGAATTTGAAAAAAATGGATTTTCAAAAAAATAGTAAAATCATTAACCAAAACATTAATTTTCAATCAACCAGTTACATTCTCAAGTGAAAAAGATAAAAATTCTACTAAAAGAGATGAATTTTCAAACATATTTTGAACTGACTCGAATTATTCCCAAAAAAATGTAAAAATCTTCCTAAATTAAAAAAATTGCCTCCAGATCTTCCAGATTTTCTTCGACACTTTTTGGAATTCTTTTCAATTTTCTTTAACAAATAATTTTTCAAAAATTAAAAAATCATTTGAAATTTTCCCATACATTTTTTCTAAAATTTTGTAAACTTCCAAAATTGAATAATATTTCTTTGGAATTGTGTACAGTCTTTCTCGAAATTTTAGGAAATAATTTGAAATCTTTCGGAATTATTTGGAATTTTCTCTTTAAATTAATTTTTCAGAAAAAAAAACATTTGAAATTTTTCCAGAAATCTTCAAAAAAAAAATTTTCTCTTGAAATTCAAAATTCTTAAAAAGCTTTTTTTCCAAATCTTCAAAAATCCACATTTGACTTTGAATTTAAAAAAATATACTTTTGTAAAAGGTGCCCTTTTTTCTACAGCTTGCATCGTTTAGAAACAAAATCAAAAATTATATTTTTAGGATTTTTATATTAGCAGAAATTTTTCAAAAATTTTGGAATAAATAAAAAAGGTGGGGATTTCTAGAAAATATTCAAATTTTGAGGTCGTACCAGTATTTTTTCCTAGAAATGTAATTTTCGATTTTTTTTGTAAACGATTATCAGGAAAAAAGCAGCTAGTATTTTTCTGTAGCTATTATCATTCGTTATTTGAAAGAAATTTTTGTTCAATAAAAAAAAAAAAATTAATTGGATCTCAGTTGAAGAAATTTTTTTGTTTAAATGAATTAGTTTCTTTTTTGCAGTTGGAATTTTTCTTTAATCCGGAACGATTTTCTTTATTTCGAAGTTATATTTGAATAAATGACAGAAATTATGTTCCAGACATGATTTCTTTAATCAAGAAAAATATTTTTCTGAGTTGAAAGGAGGCCAAACACTAAAAAAATTATTTAATTTAATTTAATATAATCACCTAGAGATTCTGCGATTTTCAACTTTTTCACATTGTATTTATTTAAATAATGAATTGCAACTAATGAAATTCAAAAATCTCTACCGAATTCGCTCTAAAGTAATGCTGATCATTTCTAAAAAAGAATTCTTAATAATAATCCTGAAAACCCAATTTCATCAAAAGAAATTCAAAAAGTTTAAATAAAATACTAAGATTTGTTAAATAATAAAAAAATATCTACATTTAGTTTTTCATTTCAGGTCATAATAATGATTATAGGTACGGTGAAATTGCGTCTGGCTATTGCGTTAATGCCTAATTGGCCTTCGAGCTCTAGCTCTGAAGTTCAGAGACCTTGCAGTCTTCACCAAGAAGAATTAAATGATAAGAAGTACTGCAATTGTCGAAGACAAAAAAATTCTGCCTTGAAGATAACTATTTTCATTTTGAAGCAGAGTAGAGAAAATTCTATTAAAGTATAACTTGCAAGAAACAACAGTTTCCAACTAATAAGAACCATTTACTGCGATCACAATTATTTTAATTTATCATCTCTTCTTCCGATCAAGTAACTATTATTTTACTAACTCAGAGAAAAAATTATTTATTTATCATCTATTTATTAGCCAATAACCATTGCTTTCATTCAGTTATGATTCATTATTTTTAATTTTTTAGCTGCATGTCGAGACTCGTTTTCCTTATAAAAAGGAGACGAATCTCTCTTATGCAGGCGTTGAAGTCTCCAGCTTCTTTGCAGAGAAAATAGTGCAAGTTTAGTAAAAATTTTTTATAAATTATTATTAAATATATTCAATTGATAGTGAATTTGCTAGCACTTCTCGCATCTTAATAACTATAAAAAGGAGATGAATCTCTCTTATGCAGGCATTGAAGTCTCCAGCTTCTTTGCAGAGAAAATAGTGCAAGAAAATACAGTTTGAGATTTTCTCTGACAATTATTAATAAACATATTTAATTTATAGTGAATATACTAGCATTTCTCGCATCCTGATCATCATTTTCCTTTTATTAAAAAGCGCATGGCGGGATTTTCGATTATTTCTCGATCCATCTCCAAATAACTCGAAACAATTTAAAACTATTGTTGTCCAGAAACTCGTATTTATGATTGGTTGAAACTGTCCTTCTATTTGGTGTTTTGAAAAAGAAAGATAACAAACTTCAAGACTTTAAATTTCTTTCGTCGTTACTATGGTGAATTTCTAATGTTTTTTTAACAAGCTGAGAAAATTCGTCCCACAAAGACTATCCGGGAGACTATTATAATCCGCTGAATTTGACACTTTTAATTATTTTTTCGTGAAATTTTTATCAATTTGGACAGAATAGCTGAATCAACCAAAACAAAATTAATTTTTATTAGTTGCATTTTTAACCAAAAAAGATTAAATTGTTTCCAAAAGAGACGAATTTTTCACGAAACAGTTCAATTTTTTACATGAAAATATATAAGTTTTCAACGAAATAGATCACTTTTCTAACAAGAAGATTTATTTTCTACCAAGAAGACGGATTTTTAACAAAATAAATATATTGTCATCAGAATATATGAATTTTTAATCAAAAAAGATTAATTTTCAACCAGTTGAATTTTTACCAACGAAGACGAGTTTCCAACAAAATAGTTGAATTCTTAATAAAAAGAGATTAATTTGCAAATTAAAACGACGAATTTTCAACCATATTCAATTTTTTATCAAAAAACATTTTTCTGTCCTGAAAAAAATGTCACTCAAATTGTAATTTTAAAGGATAAATAATTTTGAATACAAAATAAACATTATAATTAAATATTTACTTTTTAAGTTTATTTGTTAATTTGTTTTTAGGGTTTTAAAAATATATAATTTTCCTAGGATTTTTGGAAAAATTAGAAAACACTCAAAGATTCAAGATAAGTAGAAAAAGTATAATTTTTTTATTTTTCAGGATTTTGCAAAATTCTAGGAAAACTTTGAATCAGTTTAAAAGATATTTATGGCAGAAATATTTTGAAATATTCTGATACATTTTTAGATTTTCTTCAAAAATTCATTTTTCAAAGTAAATAATCATTGAAAATTTTCCCAGGAATCTTGAAAAAAGTTTTTTATTTTCTTGAAGCCTTTCATGCATCTTAAAAGGCTTTGAAATTTGTTTCAAAATCTTCAAAAATAAAAGATTTCAAAAGAATTACAAAATTATCATAGAAAAATCTGGAAGATTTGAAGGTGATTAACAAATTTTTTCAGACTTTAAAGAAAAATTTGGAAAAGTTCGAATAATTTGAAAAAAATGCAGAAGGTTTAAAGTTATGGAAACTTTGAAGAAAAAAATTGAAATTTGAAAAGATTTCCAAAAATTTCAACAACAAAAAATATTAATTTTTGGAGATTTTGAAAACAATTTCAAGCCTTTTAAGAAGTATGAAAGGCTTCAAGAAAATAAAGAACTTTTTACAAGATTCCTGGGAAAATTGTTAATGATTATTGACTTCGAAAAATGAATTTTTAAATGAAATCTGAAAATGTAGGAAATTATTTCAAAATATCTTTGCAAATGCCAGAAGTATCTAGAGACAAAGATTTTCAAACATTTTGAATTATTTCCTAAAATTTCAAAAAAGAATGTGGACGATTTTAAAGCAACATTTTTCAACTAGCAAGATTACAAAGTTAAAAAAAGAATCCGAGTGAATTTTAGAGACTTTTAGTAGTTTCAAAAAGATTTAAAATTAATTTAAAAATTGGAAACATTTCAAAAAAGTTTTTAACAATGTACACATTTTTTAATATTTGCAACTACAATTTTTGAAGCTTTTTAAGGATTTTGAAAGGTGTCATGAAACAAGTATAATTTTCTTATAATTCATGGGAAGATTTGAAATATTTTTTGATTTTGAAGACTTAATTTTAAGAGAATATCTAAAAGCGTTCTAAAACATGACAAAAAATTTTGAAAGATTACAAAAGATTTTTCAGAATTTTAAGACAATTGTTGGAATAATTCGAATAATTTTAAAAGAGATTCAGAAGGTTTGAAAGTAATGGAAATAGTTAAGAAAATAATTTGAAAATATTTCAGAAAATTTTGAATTTTTGAAGATTTGGAAAAAATTTCAAAGCTTTTAAGAAGCTTGAAAGGCTCCGAGAAAATGAAAAAACTTTATTAAAATTCCTGGGAAAACTGTAACGGATTTATTCATTTTGAAAATAAATTTTAAGAGAAGATTGACAAAGATTTCAAAAGATTTTAAATTATTTTCTAAAATTTCAAAAAATGGGAAAGATTTTTAAGTAAAATCTTTCCATTAGAAAGATTGCAAAATGTTATAAAAAATTTCAAAGGGTTTCACGATAATATAAAATATTTCCCATAATTCATAAGATAATTTAGACTGATTTTTCATTTTGAAAAATTAATTTCAAGATAATATTTAAAAAAATTTAAGATCTCAAAAGATTTCCAAAATTGTCAAAAAAGAAGATTCTGAGGAATTAAAGAACTTGCCTTCACATCTTCCAGATTCTATCTAGAATATTTAAAGGCAAGTTTTTTTAATTGTTCAAAACTTCAAGAATAATTTTGGAAGAATTCGAAGAATTTTAAAAGATATTTAGAAGATTTATAAGTTTTGAAAATGGTTAAAAAGTGATTTTAGGTTTGAAAATATTTCCAAAAATTTTTAACAAAATGTAAATTTTTGAAGATTTTGAAAAAAATGTCGAAGCTTTTTAAAAAATTTGAGAGATTTCAAGAGAATGAAAACAATTCTTGAGATTCATGGGAAATTTTTTTATTACTTTTTATTTAAAAAAATTATTTCTTGAAGAAAATTTGAAGATGTTTCAAAATATTATTAGAATTTCCAAAATATGTCTACAAATTTCGAAAATATTAGGAAGATTTAATGGCGATTATAGAAACTTTGTCTCTTTTTTCTTAATTTCAAATTAATTTAATCATTTTTTGTTTTAAAATTTAACTGATAAAAATTAATTTTGTTGTTGTGTATTCAGCTATTTTGTTAAAAATTCAACTATTTTTTATCTGAAATTAAAATATTTTTTGGTTGAAATATAATTTATGTTATCTAAATAATATATTCAATAATTCAATAATAATAATAATAATTAATGGAACAAAGGTCTTCAACACTTTGAAATACAAAAGTTAATGTTTTTTTTTTTGTTGAGGAAGTATAAGGTAGAAAAGTATCTGTTAATTTCTTAAGCTTTCCTAATTTTTTTTACAGATATTTTAAATACATTACAATTTCCAAGAGTTCAGAAAAATGTGTTAAATTTATTAAAAAATTTTTTTTCAAGTTTTGGATCTCAAAAAATTTTCATTTTTCATCCACAAAATTGAACATCTCTTTCAAAATTTCTAAAAACATGCATGCGCGCGCGTAGCGCGCTTTTGCTTCTTGTCCTTTTATTAAAAAGCGTAGGGCGCCATTTTCGATTATTTCTCGAACCATCTCGAAATTACTCGAAACAATTTGAAACTATTGTTGTCGGGAAACCCGTGTTCGTGATTGGATGAAGCCTTAATTTTTCTTTACTATTTTAAAAAAAGAGTCTGCAAACTTCAGGTTTATAAGAAATGTAAGGTTATATAAATAATACATATTCAATAATAATAATCAATGTATTTTTGAAGATTTCAAAAATGAAGAAGCTTTTTAAGAATTTGAAAAGGTTTCACGATAATGAAAAAACTTCTTAAAATTCCTGGGAAAATGTGAACTGATCTTTTATTTTTAAAATAATTTTTGAGAGAAAATTGACTTTGATTCCAAAAGATTTTACATTATTTTGTAAAATTTCGAAAAAGAATGGGAAAGATTTGTAAGCAAAATCTTTCAATTAGTAAGATTATAACGATTTATAAAAAATGCGACTAAGTTGAAGACATTTCCAAATTTTGAAAACGTTCAAAATTAATTTAAAAGTTGAAAACATGTCAAAAGTTTTAAAAATTTACATTTTTGACTATTTGGAAAAATCGAAGCTTCTTAAGAATTTTGAAAGGATTTTGAAAGGATTCAATATAATAAAAAAAATTCTTAGAATTCATAGGAATATTTGAACTGATTTTTTATTTTGAAAAAGTTATTTTAAGAGAACATTTAAAAAGATTTCGAAAGATGACAACAGATTTTAAAAGATTACAAAAGATTTCTAAAATCTTCATCACGGATTCTGGAAAAATTTAAAGCAATTTTTGTGATTTTTCAGAATTTTAAGAACATTTTTGGAAAAATTTGGATAATTTTAAAAGATATTTAGAAGTTTTAAAACTATTAGAAATAGTTGAAAAAGTAATTTAAAATTTGAAAATATTCCAAAAATTCAAAACAGAATGTGAATTTTTGAAGATTTCGACAAAAAATCTAAGCTTTTTAAAAAGTTTAAAAGGCTTTAAGAAAATAAGAGAACTTGCGTGCAATTTCTGGGAAAATTTAAATTGAATTCTTATTTTGAAAATATCTTTAAAGAGAAAATTGACAAAGATTTCAAAAGATTTTAAATTATTTTATAAAATTTCAATAAAGTATGACAAGGATTTTTAAGCAAAATCTTTAGATTAGCAAGATTAAAAAATTGTATACAAAATTTGAAAAAAATTTCAAAAGGTTTCACGATAATGAAAAATATTTCCCATAATTCATGGGATAATTTAAACTGATTTTCTCTTTAAAAAAATAATTTTAAGATAATATTTTTTTTTAAATTTAACATTTCAAAAAATTTCTAAAATTGTAAAAATAGATTCTGGAAGATTTAAAGGCAAGTTTTTTAATTTTTCAGAATTTCAAGAAAAATTTTCTAAGAATTCAAAGAATTTTAAAAGATATTCAGAAGGTTTGAAAGTTTTGGAAATAGTTGAAAAATTAATTTGAAAATATTTAGAAAATTCAAAACAAAATGTAAATTTTTGAAGTAATCAAAACAAATTTTGAAGCTTTTTAAGAAGTTTAAAAGGCTTCAAGAAAATGTAAAAACTTTCTTAAAATTCCTGGGATTTTTAAACTGAATTTTTATTTTGAAAATAAATTTCAAGAGAAATTTGACAAAGATTTAAAAAATTTTTAAATTATTTTCGAAAATTTCGAAAAATCTTTCCATTTCACATTTCTCATAATTCATGGGATAATTTAAAGTGATTTTTATTCTGCAAAATCAATTTTGTGATAATATTTCAACTAAATTTCGACATTTCAAAAGATTTCCAAAATTTTCAAAACAGAATCTTGAAAATTTGATGGCAAGAATTTTGATTTTTCAGAATTTCAAGAAAAAATTTGGAAGAATTCGAAGAATCTTAAACGATATTTAGAAGGTTCAAAAGTTTTGGAAATCATTAGAAAATGATTTTAATTTTGGAATAATAACCAAAAATCTTAAACAAAATGTGAATTGAGGATTTAAAAAAAATAATTTTTCAAAGAAGTTTGATAGGTTTTATGAAAATAGAAAAATTTATTTAGATTCGTGGGAAAATTTTTAATTACTTTTTATATTTTGAAAAAGAAAATTTAAAAGAAAATTTGAAAAAAATTCAAAATATTTCAAAATATTTTAAAATATTCTTATAATTAAAAAATATTCCCACGTATTCCGAAAATATCTGGAAGATTTAACGACAATTTTTATCATTTTTCAAAATTTTAGGAATATTTCGAGTCAGTTTACACTGACAGTTCAAAATCCTGAAAAATAAAAAACTATACTTTTTCGACATATCTGGGAGCTACAAAAAAATTTTGAATTTTCTCGAGAATCTTAGGAAAACTACATATTTATTTAGCTTAAAAAACAAATGAAAAAATTAACTTGCAGAAGAAATATTTGGTAGCGTTTTTTATTTTGTATTTCAAATTACTTGCTCCCAGGAATCATGATTTGGGTGATTTTTTTTTCTTTCATGACTGAAAAATCTTTTTTAAGATTCGATTTTTTTCACTAAAAATCCATTAATTTAGTCAAAAATTCATCTCTTTGGTTGAAAATGTTACTATTTCGTTAAAAATTCATTAAAAATTGAGATTTTCATGTTAAAAACTTGAACTGTTTTGTGGAAAATTTGTCTTTTTTTAAAAAACAAAATGTTTAAAATGCAACTGGTGAAAATTAATTTTGTTGTTGGGGATTAAGCTATTTTGTTGAAAAGTTATCTTTTTTCATAATTTTTTATTCAAAGCTAAAATATTTTTTGGTTGAAAAATCATTTATGTTATCTAAATAATATATTCAATAATTTAATAATAATAATCATTGGAACAAAGGTTTTCAACACTGTGAAACACAAAATTTAGTTTTTTCTGCTTATGAAATATAAGATTAAATCCAACTGGTTGTTAATTGCTGAAGTTTTCCTAATTTTTTATTCACAATTATTTTAAACACATTCCAATTTTCAACAGTTCAGAAAAATTTGTTAAATTTATTTCAAATGTTTGATTCAAGGTTTTGATTAACAAAATTTGTATTGCTGATCCAAAAAGTTAAACACTTCTTTTGATGTTTCTAAAAATATACATGCGCGCGCGTAGCGCGCTTATGCTACTTGTCCTTTCATTAAAAAGCGCATGGCGCCATTTTCGATTATTTCTCGATCCACCTCGAAATAACTCGAAACAATTTAAAACTATTGTTGTCCGGAAACTCGTATTTATGATTGGTTGGAACTGTCCTTCTATTTCATGTTTTGAAAAAGAAAGATAACAAACTTCAAGACGTTAGATTTCTTTCGTCGTTGCTATGGTGAATTTCTTATGTTTTTTTTAACAATAAACTGAGAAAATTCGTCGTACAAAGACTCTTTGGGAAACTATTATAATCCGTTGAATTCAAAAATTTTAATCGTTTTTTTCGTGAAATCATTATCAACATGGACTTTGAAATCTACTTGGACATAGAAGAAATTTTTAAATGAGCAAGATTACAAAGTTTGATAAAAATTTGTTATCAAGTTTAACAGACATTTAGAAGTTTTAAAAAGACTCAAAATTAACTTAAAATTTAAGAAGATTTTCGAAAAGTTGAAAAATGTACATTTTTGAATATTTGTAAATAAAAATGTTGAAGCTTCTTAATCATTTAGAAAGATTTCACGATAATAAAAAATATTTCTAAAAATTCATGGGATAATTTTGAAAAAATGTTTGTTTGCAAAAAATTTATTTTAAGAGAAAATTGATATCGATTTCACAACATTTTAAATTATTTTCGAAAAACTTCAAAAAAGAGAATATGAACGATTTTAAAGCCAATTTTTTCAATAAGCAAGTTTACAAAGTTTTATAGAAGGATTTGTTCAAGTTTAAAAGACATTTAGAAGTTTTAAAAAGAGTCGAAATTAATTTAAAACTTGAAAAGATTCTGAAAAAGTTAAAAAATGTACAGTTTTGAATATTTGTAAACGAAAATGCTGCTGCTTCTGAAGCATTTAGAAAGATTTCACGATGATAAAAAATATTTTTGAAAATTCACGGGATAATTTAAACTTATTTTTTTATTCT
Organism: Andricus quercusramuli; assembly: GCA_932178445.1. Taxonomy (NCBI): domain Eukaryota; kingdom Metazoa; phylum Arthropoda; class Insecta; order Hymenoptera; family Cynipidae; genus Andricus; species Andricus quercusramuli. Next base: position 24,323 of record CAKNXH010060489.1, read on the forward strand.
GATAAATTAATTCTGAGGGAATATTCAAAAAGACTTTAAATTATTTCAAAATATTTCCAAACTTATCAAAACAGAATCTGGAAGATTTGAAAGCATTTTTTTCTACTTTTCAGAATTTTAAGAAAATGTTTGGAAAAATTCAAATAATTTTCAAAGATATTTAGAAGGTTTAAATGTTTTAGAAATGATTGAAAAATAACATGAAATTTGAAAAGATTCACGGAAGATTTTAAATTATTCTCTAAAATTTCGAAAAAGAATGGGAAATTTATGAAAAATTTATAAATATTTACAAAAAAAATTCGATCAGGTTTAAGAGACATTTAGAAGTTTTAAGAATATCGAAAATAAATTTAAAAATTGAAAATATTTCAAAAATGTAAGTTTTAAAAAAACTTACATATTTGAATATTTGGAAATAAAAATTATGAAGCTTCTTAAAGATTTTGAAAGGTTTTACAATTGTGAAAAATGTCTTGAAATTGATGGAAAAATGTACACTGATTTTTTATTTTGAAAAATCAATTTTAAGGGAAAATTGACGAATATTTGAAAACATTTATATTTATTTCTTAAAATTTCGCAAAAGAATGTGGACGATTTTAAAGACAAAATGTTCAGTTAGCAAGATTACAAAGTTTCATAAGAAATTTGAAAAAAAAAATTTGGAAGGGTTCACGATAATAAAAAATATTTCTCAAAATTCATGGGATAATTTAAACTAATTTTTTATTTCGGAAAATCAATTTTAAGGGAAAATTGCTGAATGTTTAAAATCATGTAAACTGCTTTTTTTGGTTTTATATAATTTTTAAAAGAAAATTTACAAAGATTTCACAAGATTTTTTATTATTTTCTAAAATTTCGAAAAATAATGGGAAAGATTTTCAAGCAAAATCTTTCAATTAGTAAGATTACAATGATTTATAGAAAATGCGAGTAAGTTTAATACATTTCGAAATTTTAAAAAGATTCAAAATTAATTCAAAAGTTGGAAATATTTCAAAAATTCTAAAAAATCTTAAATTTTTGAATATTTGGAACAAAATTTTGATTTTTCTTCAGGATTTTAAAAAGATTTATGATAATAAAAAAAATGTCTTAGAATTCATGGGAAAATTTGAACTGATTTTTAATTTTGAAAAATTAATTTTAAGAGAATATTTGTGAACACTTCAAAAGATAACAAAAGATTTGAAAATATCACTAAAGATTCCTAAAATCTTCATAACAGATTCTGGCAAACTTTAAAGCAATTTTTGTAATTTTTCAGAATTTTTAGAAATTTTCTGGAAAAACTCGAATAATTTTAAAAGGTATTTAAAAGGTTGAAAAGTTTTGGAAATAGTTCAAAAAGTATTTAAAAAGTTTAAAAGGCTTGAAGAAAATAACAAAATCCCTTACTATTCCTGGGAAAATTCAAACTGAATTTTGATTTTTAAAATAAATTTAAAGAGAAAATTGACAACGATTTCAAAAGATTTTCAATTATTTTCTAAAATTTCGAAAAAGAATGGCAAAGATTTTCAAGCAAAATCTTCCGATTAGCAAAATCTTCCGATTAGCAAGATTAACAAATTGTATAAGAAATTTGGAAAAAAATTTCAAATATGTTTTCACGATGTTAAGAAATATTTCTCATAATTTATGGGATAATTAAAACTAATTTCCTATTTAAAAAAAATTAATTCTAAGATAATATTTTTAAAAAATTTAACATTTCAAAAGATTTCCAAAAAGTTTTGGAAATAGTTGACAAATTATTTTGAAATTTGAAAATATTTCGAAAATCTGAAACAAAATGTAAACTTTTGAAGATTTCGAAAAAAATTTTGAAGCTTTTAAAGAAGTTTAAAAGGCGTCAAGAAAATAAAAAAAACTTTTTTAAAATTCCTGGGAAAATTCAAACTGAATTTTTATTTTGGAAATGAATTTTGAGAGAAAATTGACAAAGATTTGGAAATTTTTTTTATTATTTTCGAAAATTTCGAAAAAAATTTCCATTGGCAGGATTCAAAAATTAAAAAAAAATTAATTCCAAAAGGTTTCACGGTAATACAAAATATTTCTCATAATTCGTGGGATAATTGAAACTGATTATTTATTTTGAAAAAATTAATTTTAAGATGATATTTAAACAAAATTTTAACATTTTAAAAGATTTCAAAAATTGTCAAAACAGAATCTCGAAGATTTGAAGGCAAGATTTTTGATTTTTCAGAATTTCAAGAAAAATTTTGGAAGAATTCGAAAAATTTTAGAAGATATTTGAAAAGTTTAAAAGTTTTGAAAACTGTTAAAAAATTATTTGGAATTTGAAAAGATCTAAAAAAAATTTGAACAAAATGTAAATTTTTGAAGTTTTCGAAAAAAATTTCAAAACTTTTAAAGAAGTTTAAAAGGTTTCGAAGAAAATGAAAAACTGTCTTAAAATTCCTGAGAAAATTTAAACTGATTTTTTATTTTGATAATGAATTTTAAGAGAAAATTGATAAAGATTTCAAAAGACTTTAAATTACTTTCTAAAATTTCGAAAAAAAAAATGGGAAAGATTTTCAAGCAAAATCTTTCCATCAGCAAGACGTGAAATTTTATGAAAAATTTAAACAAAAAGAACTTCAAAAAGTTTCACGATAATAAGAAATATTTCTCATAATTCATGGGATAATTTAAACTGATTTTTATTTTGAAAAATTAATTTTAAGATAATATTTTTAAAAAATCAATAATTCAAAACATTTTCGAAATTGCCAAAAAAGAATCTGGAAGATTTGAAGGCCATTTTTTCAATTTCTCGGAATTTCAAGAAAAATTGTGGAAGAATTCGAATAATTTTAAAAGATATTTAGAAGGTTTACAAATTTTGAAAATTGTTAAAAAATGATTTCGAGTGTGAAAAGATTTCTAAAAATGTTAAAGAAAATGTAAATTTTTGAAGATTGAAAAAAAATTCGAAGCTTTTTAAGAGGTTTGAGAGGTTTCAAGAAAATAACTTTTTTTTTGTAAAATAAATTTTTGAAGAAAATATAAAAAAGTTTCTAAATATTTAAAAATATTATTATAATTTAAAAATATTTCTATAATTTTTTAATATTTCTATAATTTTTTAATATTTCGACTCAATTCAAAAGATATTTATCTCCCCAACTTCTGAAAGTCCTAAATCTTTTTTTAATTGACTCGAATTTTTCCTAAAGTTATTAAAAATCCTGAAAAATAAAAAACTATACTTTTTTGGCATATCTGGAAACCGAGAAATACAATTTTTTGAAAATGAATCCTTTTGGTCTTTTTTTGGTAGAAGAATCGTCATTTTTGTTTAAAAACTTAATCTTTGTTTATTTAAAATACTGGTGAAAATTGATTTTGTTGTTGTTGGAGATTCAGCTATTTTATTAAAAATTTGTCTTTTTTCAAAAAAGACTATTTTCAACTATTTTGTATTTAAAATTAAAATCTTTTTTGATTGAAACATCATTTATGTTATCTAAATAATATATTCAATAATTTGATGATAATAATAATAAAATAAAATATAACGTAGAAAAGTTTTATTTCAATTGCTAAAGTTTTCCTAACTTTTTAGTTACAAATATTCTAAACACATTACAATTTCCAAGAGTTTAGAACAATCTGTTGAATTTATTATAAATTTTTGATTCAAGTTTTTGATCTCAAAAAATTTGTATTGTTAATCCAAAAATTTAAATTATAAAAAGGAGATGAATCTCTCTTATGCAGGCGTTGAAGTCTCCAGCTTCCTTGCAGAGAAAATAGTGCAATAAAATGTAGTTTAAGATTTTCTCTGACAATTATTATTAAATATATTTAATTTGCAGTAAATTAAGCAGCACTTATCTTGTCTTAACTAAATACGAGACCGGTGTCCTCTTTTCTCGAAGAAAGTTAATCTGTATTGAACAGTTGCATTTTTACGAACCTCGAATTCCGTTTTACATGAGCGATAAAGTTGGTGAGAGTGAATAACTTGTCATCCAATAAGATACCACAAAAGTGTAGTTTCACAATTTCTCGTAACTAATAAGGCAAAATACTTCTACCCACTCTCGAAAATACGACTTTCTTAAAACTAAAGTTGTCCCCTTTTATATTATCAATTTCTAAACAAAGTTTATTGAACTCAAAAAATTGAAAAGAGAAAAAATGGAAAAAATCTTCCTATGTTAAACAAATAAATTATTAATTGTTGACACAAATTTATTCATATCCGTCCAGTGCCAGTTGTTACGATTTTTTTTTGAAAATTTTGAATTTCAGGTTGGGAGGAATATTCCAACTTTTTTATATTGGGTTATAAATCTCTATGAGTCTGGAAATTATTTTTTTTTTCTGAAAGTGTTTTTTCAGATTTACCAACAGAAAATGTTCTTGGAAATCTTGAATTTTCAAACAAAAAAGATAAATTTCCAATTAAGAAGATAATTTCTCGAAAGAAAATAATTTTTAACAGAATATATAAATTTTCAAGCAAATAGATCAGTTTTCAACTAAAATTATCAATCTTCATTCGGAACAGTTAAATTTTCAGTTAAAATAAGTGATTTTTTTATCAAAAAAGCGAATTGAAATAACAGTTGAATTTATAAATAAAAAATATTAATTTTCAAATAAAAATTGAATAGTTGATGAATTTTCAACCAAAAAGAAAGCATTTTCAACCAGGAAAGATTTTACAGCCAAGAGAGAAACAAATGCAGACAAAATGTTGAATTTTCAAGCCAGAAAAGCGAATTTTCTACAAGACAGTTGAATTAAAAAAAAAAGTAATATAATATGTAAAAATACATAAAAATAATATGTAAAGAATATAATATTTATAAAAAAAATATGAATTTCCAACAAAAAATTTAATTATTGATGAACTAGTTGAATTTTCGGCCCAAAATGACGAGATTGAAAAAAAACAGTGGAATCTTCAATCAAAAAGAATAAACTTCTGAAAAATAATAGAATTTGCAAAAAAAAGTAATAATTGATATTTTAAACAAAGTAACTTTTAATTTCAATAAAAAACAGTTGAATTTAAGCAAAAAAGATTAAATTTCAAACAAATTGTTCAATTTCCAACTAAAAAAAAATTTCCAAACAAAAATGGAAAAGCTGTTGAATTTTTAAGCCAAAAAGACAAATTTTTAATTAAAAAAAATTTTTAAGTCTAGAGAGAAATAAAATTCAACCAAATTGTTGAAGATTCAAGCTAAAGAGGCAAATTTTCAACCTTTATGTAATAATTTTCAACAAAAAAAATTATTTGTTAAGCAATTAGTTTAATTTCCAAATCAAAAAAAAAAAAATTTCAACAAAACAGTAGAATATTTAACCAAAAAGTAATCTTCTAACAAAATAATAAAATTTGCAACCAAAAAACATGAATTCTTAACCAACAATGTAATAGTTGATATTTCAATCAAAACGGATTATAATTTCAAATACAAAACAATTACATTAAAAGAAAAAGGACAAATTTTCAATCATATAGTTAAATATTCAACGAAGAAATATAAATTTTTGAATAAAAAGGGAATCGCTGCTGAATTTTCAAAAAAAGGATTTAAATTTTCAACGAAAGAGTTGAATTTTCAACAAAGAAAGATTTTGCAATCAAGAGAGAGAAAAAGTTTAACAAAAATGTTGAATTTTCAAACCAAAAAGGCGAAATTTCTACAAAATAGTTGAATTTACAACCCGCAAAGATTAATTTTCAACAAGAAAGTTTAATTTTAACCAAATAGTGGAATTTTCAACAAAATAGTTGAATTTTCAATTAAATAAAATGGCTTTCTAACAAAATTGTGAACTTTTTATCATAATAATTTAATTTTCAACTAAATGGTAACATTTCTAACCAAATAAGATGGATTCTCAGCCAAAAATATAATAATAGTTGATATTACAACCGTACCAGATGTTAATTTTATATCAAAAACAGTTGAATTTAAACAAAAAAGGTCGAATTTTCAACTAAATATTTTAATTTTTATTAAAAAGCTAATTTTTAAAATAAAAATTGATTTCTGGAAGATTCACAACTTCTTAAGACCAACCGGGAATGTTTTAGAAAATGTTGGCATTTTTGGGCGAAAGAATTTTTTTTTGAAGATTCCATTTTTATTATATTGGGATATGAACCTCTATGGCTCTGAAAATTATTTTTTTCACTTTCAAAAAGTATTTCTCTAGAGTAACGTTGAAATTTTTTTTGACATTCAATGATTTTTCATGAAAAATGGAGGAAATTTCATGAATTGGATGTGGCATATAAGAATTGACACTCGAAAATGTAATTATTTCTGAAAATTCATGATAGCTAATTGATATTGAGAATCAGAACATTCTCTTACGGAATTTGCTCATGCAATACAAAATTCGAAATCTGAATAAAAACTTTGCCTATAATTTTGATCCAATTTCGGGATTTGATCAACTGGCATTTATTGTGAACGTCTTTCTCAATGCATTTATAAAATGAGAGTCAGAAATTTGTGGATAACAAATTTTTTAATTTGTGGATAGCGAATTTTTAAATTTGTATATAGCAAATTTTTTAATTTGTATATAGCAAATTTTTTAATTTGTGAAGGCCCTAGCAATTCATTCGACTCAGTTTAAATAATAGGAAGCGAATGCCCCTCTCGGTATCGCGTTGAAGCCATCGCAACGCGCCGGATGCTGTGTGTGCGTCCTTCGGTATTGTGGCATACCTATATATATACTCGTGGGTTGCGTTTTACTTTTACACGCGAGCGAGCATTACATGCCTACACTAGAGATCACGTGAGAGGGCAGGGAACTCTCATGGAGCACTCCCGGAGCTCTCTTCAATCGTGGCAACTCTTATATTGTACCAAGGAGCTTTATTTTCTCCTCGATGTGTCACTCACTCCCTTCAAATTCCACGGATTCTCCAAAACGATTTCTCCATCAGATAAAGAGAGAAAATAATATTCATTTCGCAGGTTTATGAATGTATAGATATAAATTACTGGATTCTAGCTTTAAATATTGATAATAAAGAAATATAAGTTATGTAGAAATATTCCGGGAGAAGAAACGATCAAAAAAGCTCTTTACGAATTTTTTCTCAGACCAGTAGTTTGGATTCTAGAGGCTTTTAATCTTTGTTACTCAGGATGAGATCTAGAGCGCATGCGCAATCGGGTTGCGGAGAGCGTGCGATTTTCGATGGTGTGAACACATACATACAATTTTTCTCTGAGAGAAAAGAAACGGAAAGGTACTTTACGAAATTTTTCTCAGACGAGTAGTACTTGTTCTGGAGACGTTTAATGTTCGGATCTAGTGCGCCTGCGCTGTAGATCTCATCCCACCGCTGCCCCATATCGAAAACCTAAGTCTCTCTAATTAAAAAACTACTGGATGGATTAAAAAACTTCAAAAGGCAATATTACTTGGTTTTTAACGCTGAATATGTTTCACCTACTGAAGAAACAATAAATTAATTCCTTAGAGCCGTAATTTGAGAAAAATAAAGATTTGAGAGACCTTGGATTGCAGAAAAATGTTTGGCGCGTGTCAGTGACTTATGAGACAGATATTTTCTAGCAATTAGTGCGGATCACTTTTCACGATATGTAAATTGTGATTACATAAGAGCTACTGCAATCGAGCTAGTTCGCGTGGGCAACGATTTATGCGTTTATAGAGTAACTACTTCTCCAGGTCGATGTACAATATAAATTCGTACCTATGCCTACATTAAAGCTCGCCTCAGGCTCGTATCAAAACATTTCCGTGAGAATTGATAAATTCGTCTCAGAATCTGTTATTAGGAGTGAGATATTTACACTTCTAGGCGAGCTTCTATACTTGATTGAGAATGTATTGTATTGTATCGATAATCTATGTTCTGCGTCGCCGGATGTGAGTTGAGCGACAATTTATAGGAGAGTGTCTTACCCTCATTTGAAAATGTAATTTGATTTGTATGGGTGCATATTAAATATGTATGTGTTTGTCTCTTGAATATTATCGACTGCAATGTCCATTATTTGCAATTCAGGTTGCTTGAGACAACTTTATGTGCGCCTGTGTGTGTGTGTGTGTGTTGTGTGTAATTGGTATGAATCATTCGGGCAAATACGAAGACACAGATTAGAATGGAAATAATTATTGCAATTTCCTTCTCATTATTTAAAGTTATTTTGTATCTTAAATGTGAAATTATAAAGAATTAATCTACTAATAATCCCTTTTAATAAGAAAAATCAACGAAAGGTTTGTTTCTATTGGAAAATATTTGTGCTTCTCGCTGGAAAGAAGCACTTAGGAACAAAAATCATTAGATTCACATCTAACGATTTTCGGTTTAAATAATAAAACGTACAATCTTGAACAATTTTGGATAGTGTTGGTGCTCGTTTTCGTCCAAAATTAAAATTTTTATTAAATTTTAAATAAGATCTTGAACAATTTTGTATTATGTTTCATGATTGTTTCTTATCTAAAAGTGCTATTTTCAGTGCAAAATCATTAGATTTTAAAAAATATCCACATTATTTAAACAATACTAGGGTATGTTAGCATTGTTGATTGAAAACCAGTTACTTGAAACAGACAACATTAGGTTTAAAATAAGATCTTGAAAAATGTTTACTCATTTATTTTAGTGTTTCTCGTATAAAATTGTTATTGTTAGTGAAAAATAATTTCATTTCAAAGAATATTTACAATATTCAAACAATACTAGGGTATGTTAGTATTGTTCACAGGAAATCAGGAAATTATCTTAAAAGAAAATCTCAAACAATTGTTTGTTGTGATGTAAGTGTTTTTCGTATCAAATTCTTATTTGTAATAAAAAATAAAAACATTTCAATGAATATAAATAATATATAAATAATACTAGGCTGAGTTACCGTTGTTTACAGAAAATCGTATATTTGAAAGAAAAAACTTTATAGGATTATAAGATATTACACAATTTTTTGTTATGGTTCGTTAGTTTTCTTCATCTAAAATTGCTATTGATAGTAAAAAATGATTAGATATGAAAGAATGTTTACAATATTTTAACAACGCTATGGTATGTTAGCGTTGTAGATAGGAAATCGGATGTTGTCAACAAAATACTTTATGTTTCATAGAAGATCTTAAAAGATGATCTTGGAAAATTTGTTGTTATGTTATGTTTGATATTATATTTGAACAATGCTAGGCCATTTCAGCGTTATTCATAGGCAATGGGATATAAAGAAGATCTTGGAAGATAATCTTAAATTTTTTTTCCTTATGTAATGTTTGTTTTCTTTCTGTCTTAAATTGCATTTATCAAAAAAGAATCATTAGATTTAAAAGAATATTTGCAATATTTGAAGAATGTTAGAGTACGTTAGCATTGTTCATAGAAAATTGAATATTTGAAACAAAACACATTATGTTTAAAAGAAGATCTTAAAAAAAATCTCTTATGTTATTTTTGTTTTCTTTTTATCCAAAAGTGCTATCATTATTATAAAATCATTAGATTTTAAAGAATCCTTACAATAATAGAATAATGCTAGGGTATGTTAGCGTTGTAAATAGAAAATCGGATATTTGAAATAAAACTCATTGTGTTTGAAGGAGGATCTTAAAAGATAATTCGAAAAAAAATGTGTTAAGTTATGTTATGTTTGTTTTCTTTTTGCCTGAAATTGCTATTATTGAGAAAGAATCATTAGATTTGAAAGAATAATTAGATTTTAAAGAATATTCGCAATATTTGAACAATGCTAGGGTATGTTAGCATTGTTATAGGAAATGGGATATTTGAAACAAAACACAATATGTTCAAAAGGAAACCTTTAATTATTATTATCTTAGAAGATAATCTTAGGAAAAATTTGTTTATGTTATATTTGTT
>CAKNXH010060490.1:951-15331 GCA_932178445.1 Andricus quercusramuli
TGAGTGAGTTCCCCTTGCCTCTCACATATTGGGGTGCTTTTTGAGCGAGTTCCCCTCGTTTCTCACATACTGGAGTGCTTTTTGAGTGAGTTCTCCTCGTCTATCACATATTGGAGTGCTTTTTGAGCGAGTTTCCCTTATCTCTCACATATTGGGGTGCTTTCTGAGTGAATTCCCCTTGCCTCTCACATATTGGGGTGCTTTTTGAGCGAGTTCCCCTCGTCTCTCACATACTGGAGTGCTTTTTGAGTGAGTTCTCCTCGTCTCTCACATATTGGAGTGCTTTTTGAGCGAGTTTCCCTTATCTCTCACATATTGGGGTGCTTTCTGAGTGAGTTCCCCTTCCCTCTTACATATTGGGGTGCTGTCTGGATGAGTTCCCTTGGCCTCTCACATATCGGGGTGCTTTCTGAGTGAGTTCCCCTTGCCTCTCACATATTGGGGTGCTTTCTGAGCGAGTTTCCCTTGCCTCTCACATATTGGGGTGCTGCCTGAGTAAGTTCCCCTTGCCTCTCACATATCGGGGTGCTTTGTGAGTGAGTCCCCATTGCCTATCACATATTGGGGCGCTGTCTGGATGAGTTCCCCTTGCCTCTCAAATATCGGGGTTCTTTCTGAGTTAGTTCCCCTTTCCTCTCACATATTGGGGTGCTGTCTGAGTGAGTTCCCCTTGTCTCTCACATATCAGGTGCTTTCTGAGTGAGTTCCCCTCGTCTCTCACATATTGGAGTGCTTTTTCTCTGAGTGTTTATGATAAAATTATGAACAATAATGTTCATAAACAATTTTTGTTAACAAATACACATTGTGATCATTGTTTTCATTAATTGACTAATTTTGTTTTAAATGAATTAGTATTGTCTTGCCGAAAACCCTGGTTGTTATGTTTTTCACAGCTTCAAAAGCTCTTAATTACAATTATAAGATTCTGTTTAGAAAAGTGTTTGTAAAAAATTGTTTATTCAATGTAAATATTTTCTATAGACAAATTGCACATTTTTTCATTATTTTATGCAAAGGCTTAGTTGATTACGCAATAAAGTCATGAAAAAATGGTCGGAATGTGTATTTGTTTACAAAAAATGTTTAAATAGTTGTTAAAAGTCGACTATTTTTGACTAATTGTAATTGAACATTAGTATCTGTCGTGTGTCATACAAAATCTATGGATTTTAAGTAGCTAATCATTGCAAATAACGAAAAAATGAGTTTCGTTTTCATTAGTTTCTTTATAGCATTATTAACAATTTTTTGGTTAATCTAACCGACTGAAAATAATTTTTAGTTAGTTATTACATCCATTTATGACAGGTTTTAATCAATTTGAAAGTCTTTAAATAAATGGTATGTGCCGGGGCGGTTTTGTCCAAAAATGTGCTCTTCCCTCACTTCGCGACACTGAGACAGCAGCGCCGTGGCAGCGCACGGTCCCACTAAAATGCCATTATCTCGTGATCTAGAAGAGTCACCATCAATTTTTTTTTTTCAAATTAAAGGTGAAATTATAAGGAATTGAATCGTCTTAACAAGAAAAGAGAAATTTTTTCCCTTCTTGACGAAAAACTCAATTCAAACCTTTTTTGGCCATTTTTTTGGTCAAAATTGAAAACCAAATTTTTTTTGGAATTTTCAATTTAAAGCGTATACTTTTATCTACAAAACCTACAATTTTTATCTAAATTCGTTCAATGGCTGCAGAAATATAGATATTTCAAAAAAATGTGATGCTGAAATTCAACATGGCGTAACGCCCGTAATTTTGAAAATTTTCAAAAATCCTTTGGACCCCAAATGTCTCTTATATAACACTACAATTTCACGAAGTTTACCTAAAATCGAAAAACCACTTGCAGATCCTGATATTCCTGACGTATACTGACCCTTATACATTTTATACTAGTATATGCCAAAAACATTCAACTTCTTTCTTCCATTAAAAAAACACGAACATTTTTTTTTTTTCGCCTGGTGGCCGTGATCCACCTTCCAGCCAACTTTTATAATACAGGCCTACATGAAAGTGCCAGGGGGCTGAGTTATACCAATCCCCGGCCAGTCATATTTGTGGCGAGTCACATTCGGGAAGTCAAGCATGTGATTGGTCTTAGAAATAATTTAAGTCACAGTACTAATTTTTAATATGTAGTTGAATAGCGTTAAAAAATTAATTAAATATCAAATTGAGAGAGCTTTAAAATCAGCAATTTGATTTAATTACATTCAATACTATTTATAATAAAATATAAAATTGGAATGGTTTAAAATAAAAAAAAATCTTAGAATTGAATAATTTTATAATAAATAAGTTTCAAAATTGACGATATTTAAATGTGAACGGCGTGCTTCAAGAATAAAAATGCTAAATAAAAGCACTCATCTTTTATTAATATAACAAATTTTAAAGTTCATTGTCTTGAAAATGCTTTCATAAAAATTGAAGTAAACTTGAAATCAATCGAAAACAGTGTACGGACAGTCGATCATCCAATGCATTCGATGAATTAATTAAGTGTTAAAAAAAAAGTATAAACAAGTTTCTAGTTAGGCGGTTCTTCGATGAAAAAAATGTTTATTTTCAACAAATTACTTTGTGTCGCATCACTAGTAATGAAACGCGAAGAAATATTTTCACTGAACAATATTTTTTGGCTATTTATTTACATAAACGAACTCGTTTTTCACGAAACTACTTAAAATTGGTTAATTATTCATGTTGATAACTTCTCAATTACTGTCCAAATCGTTCCAAACCATTTTTTGCTCCAAAAATAAAATATTAGTTGAGGGAGTTCCAAAAATATTAGTGTTTCGGCAAAAAAAAAAAAAAAAAATGTCCAAAAAATGTGTTTATGAATACTTTTTTTTTAACTCTTATGTTTTGTCCACGGTATTATATGTGACCGTCCGCGAAGAAAGGGACTAACGCGGAAAAAATATATTTTTTAGGTTCTTACACCAATCTATAGTTTTTTATTTGCTCTTTCATAATAAAAAATATTATTCTTACATCTGAAATATTCAAATTGTTATTAAACTGCAAAATGAGTATCTCTTATGGAGTTCCTGTTTAGACCGCTTCGTCAATTTTCCTCTTGTAAAGTGAAGCAACCGCACATTAGGTTAATTTCTTTGCGGACGGTCACATATATAAAATGTTGCTTGTATGCAATTATAATTTTTTAGTGCTCTATTGATTGAATCTACATTTTTTACATCACTTAAGGCCATGTAAAACTAACCTCGAAATAAATTTTACCGCCATCTGACTGTCCGCGTGAAATGATGTCTCGAGTTGAAATGTTAAGCAATTAAATAAAAGGTACTACACGGAGGAACTCTGGCACGAGCGGTTAGTGTTAAGCCGGGTTTACACCAAGCGAGCATCGTTCGCGAACGTTCGAGAACGTTCGTGAATGTTCGCAAAAGTTTGCGAATGCTTGCGAGCATTCGTCAACAGGGGGGGAGCTTCCCGTTCACACTGCCTGAGCCGAGCACAGTCGAACAGTTGTTCGCGAGCATTCGTCCGTGTTCCGACAAGAGTGCACGAACATGGCACCCACATTATCAAAACTGTCAATTTCTTCAAAATTTTAAAGAAGTTCAAACGAAAATAATTGAAAATTTTACTATTTCATGAAATGTGATTAATATAATATTAATTTTATTAATATAATATTGATATAATTAATATAATAATATGATATAATGGTAAGAACCAAATTTGAATTTCATTTTTGAAGACATTTATTTATCGATTCTTTTGTTTAGTATTAAGATTTCAAAGATGAAGATGCAAAAAAAAATAAAAACTGAATAATTTTATTAAACAAATGAATCAACTACAGCGGCTTCCAATTTTCAAAATTTTAAAGAATTCCAAACGAAAATAATTGAAAATTTTACTATTTCATGAAATGTGATTAATATAATATTAATTTTATTCATATAATATGTTATAATGATAAGAACCAAATTTGAATTTCATTTTTGAAGAAATTTATTTAACTATTCTTTTGTTTAGTATTAAGATTTCAAACATGAAGATGTAAAAAAAAAAAAACTGAATAATTTTATTTAACAAATGATTCAAATATAGCGGTTTCCAGTTTTCAAAATTTTAAAGAATTTCAAACGGAAATCATTGAAAAGCCAATTATTTCCAGGCACTTTTCGTTGTCCCACTCAATGTTTTAGAATAAAAACAATAAATTCGATGCACTCCGAAAAATGCTGTTCGTGCTCCTGTCGAAGTACCGTTTACACCGGACGCGCAACGAACTCTGAATCCCTTTGATGGTTCGTCGATTTACCGACAAGCGGCCGAACACGGACGAGCACGAACGAACGTTCGCGAACACTGTTCGGTACGGGCAAGCGTTTACACCGAGCGAGCTTCTGCTCGAGAACGTTCGCGAACAGCGTTCGCGAACAGCGTTCGCGAACGATGCTCGCTTGGTGTAAACCCGGCTTTAAAATACATTTTTGTATAGCACTAGCCACAGTTGCTATCACACTGCCAGCTCGTGAATTCACATGAGCCGCTCGTGCTAATGGCAACAGCAGCGCGAGCTTGGTCAGTGTTGCGCTTGGCCCGGCCCGTTCTTGGGATTGGCAACAATCTCTCGTGTTAATTTTTAATAGCGCCTGGTGTCAAATAGCTCTAACGTTTAGTAACAATCACGCTTGTCGCTCGGCTCATTAGCGGCACAACCAACTGCGCTACAAGCGGCATCAGCTGATCGTGATGAATGAACCTGCATGCACGTTGTGATTGTTTATTCGTGCGTCGAGTAGGTTTAATCAGCCCTATCCGACTACTGAGAAAAGTAGTTGTCGCTTACAAGTTCCACTTCACGGGTGAACTAATCCGTCGGGCGGCGCTTCGATCGTCCTGTTCCAGAAAAGCATTGGTCTTATGGAAAAGTTAATAATTAATATTAAATAAAAATATTCCCGATCATTTCAGTTTGCAAAATTAAGACCAACAACTCTTTGATGGGTAATTGATATTTGAAAAATATAAAAGTCATTGAAATCTAAAAGGATTATTGAAAAAACATGGTTTTAAAAGTGCTATATATCGCAGTATTCTCAAAATTTCATATAATGCAAGCAGCATTTAAAAACGTTAAATAATTTATATTCCTAATATTATGATTTATTCTAATGGCACTTTAATATAAAATTATTAAAATTATAACTTTACATATGTTTGTTAATAACAATAGGTATTTAACATGTGGAAGTAAGTATGTGTTTTTTGATTAAATGTTTAACAGCTATTAAATTTTGAATTATAGAAATATTTCTACACAACAATTTTAATTGGCTTGTTATATTTAGCCAAAAAAAATTTCCTCGTTCTTAAAAATTGAATTATCAAAATTTAGAATTTTTGAATTCCTAATTTATTATACTAAAAAAATATTAAGATACTATTACATTTGCTAATTTCATTATTGAAGTTTCTAGAATATTTTTATATTATAATTTTTTCTTGTTACATTTTTTATTATAGTATTTCGTTTTCTCTTAGGATTTTTATTTTTTCAATAGGGTTTTGACTTCCAATTTATTATAAAATTAATTTATATTTGTTATATAATATTATATTATAATCAAAAATGTTACAAGAAAAAATTATAATATAAACCTATTCTAGAAACTTCAATAATGAAATTAGCAAATGTAATAGTAACTTAATATTTTTTTATTATAATAAATTAGGAATTAAAAAATTCTAAATTTTATTAATTCAATTTTTAAGAACGAGGAAATTTTTTTGGCTAAATATAACAAGCCAATTAAAATGTTTGTGTAGAAATATTCATATAATTCAAACACATATTTATTGTATCATATTTTGTTATCAAGGAATAAAAAAAAGTTTCTTTTACAAAATATACGTTGAAAAAGAGGGGGGGGGGGATGAATGAATTTAACGAATAAGTAAATATTCGCAAAATCAACAAATGCAGTATATTTTTCTAAAATGCAGAACTAAATAACATACAATATTAGTACTATCATGCATAACAATTTTTAGTGCAAATGCATAAGTGACACCTTCAAGGCATAGATATATTATTACGTTGTTACTATACAAAACTTACTAGTTAATAGGATCAGGTAAGGAACTGAAGGTAAGCCAAATTGGCTTCAACTATATGTTTTGAATTTATTCGGAAAGAAGCTTGGCTTCCTTCTTCTTCAATTGACTGGCTTTTTTAATTTCAATCCTTTCTTCTTTGATGAATTCACACATTCTAATTTGCCAATAAGATTGAATTTTGTACGCTAAAATTTCGAGAGCATCATTCTCGTGCTCTTTGCATGGAAATTGAATTTTAGTCGCAGATGCAGTGAAGTCATTGCGAATTAATTCAAAAGCATTACGGAACTTGCAATACTTCTCGAACAGATTCTGAATACTGAGGATTAGTTCATACATCCGTAAATTCGGATGTACGAGTTCCTTGTTTAGACCAGTCGGAGTTGCATCTACGAATTTTTCGTAACTCCGTGGTGCTTGGCCGCAAGAAAAAAACAAAGTGTCTTTATCAACTCTTGTAGTCGACAAAAAAGCACTCAAGCATGTTTCGCACTTTACGCGATTCCTGATATGTCGGTAGACGCTTTCGGTTGTCTAAAACAACAAGCACTGTCTAATTTCTGGAAGCGCGTAATCGTGCTTCACAGCGGGAATGAAGTCATTAAAATCAGAATTTACATCCTCGACAACAACAGTCAGCTTTTCTTTAATAAGGTCAAAGGTACTTGTTTCTTTTGATTTGCAGAGCTTTCTTAACTGAGAAAGTGTAATCAGTGGCTTTGGAGGATCAGTATTAGTCGGGGTGCAATTTCCTAACTTGGGTGGTTTTAAAATGCTATAAGCCGAGAGGATTTTGTACACCTGAAGGAGTACAAGGATGGTCGTTGATTCCACCTGCCATGCGAACGGTTCCAAAAAATCTCTACAAACATGCAGAACACACAATTTAGTTAAATAATCCCACAACGTATCATTCTTTTCCTAATTCGCTTTTTATAAAAATTTATTAAGTCTTTATTCGATCGACTTTAATATAATTTTTGGAATACTCATCCTGGATTAATAAAAATTATATTTTTATAAAAATCGGATGAAATCTTTTTAAATAAAACAATATTTTCCATAATCATTTGATTTATTGGAAAATATGTTTACCGGATCTAAAAAATGAACTGTAAGAAAGGAAATATTAGAATATTGAAGAAAGACAAGTGAAGATAAATTTAGGAGCTTGGAGGTAGCCTCGTACCTAATATTATAGTATTATCCATTACCTTTAGTATTATATGTATGAACATGCACGCAAAAAAGAAAAAATATTATTACGATTTGATATTCTGCCGCAGAATAAAAAAAAAACTAAATTTCTGAAAAAGGATTTATTTACGTATGTATCAACATGCACATAAGGAAGGAAAAATATTATTACGATTTGATCTTCTGCCATTGAATAAAAAAACGAAATTTCTGAAAAAGATTTATTAATGCACGGGGTAGAGATTGACATAAATGAATCCTTAATTATAATTTACAGTAATTTACAGATTATTGTAAATGTTCAAATTATAATGCACACAGTCACCATAATTTATCTTCCCGCAAACAGGACAATTGTTTTTTCACAATAATCATGAACATGGAAAAAATAATTTTGTTTTTCAATAAAAAAATGCTACAAATATAATTCGGTAATATTGCTTCATCTGGACAAAATGTACGAACTTACGTTTGTAGAGGACAGTAAATATTCAATAAAAACTAAATTCGACTTTCTTCTCAAGTTCACGTTTTGATAAAGTAGAGTTTAAATTTAAATGGAAATTGAAGAAATCTAATGTAAGGAATTGAAGTATAATACTCATGTACCTCTATTGAATCTTGATTGATTGCCCAGTTGGAACATAATCGAAGTGATACTTCTCTAACAAAAGAGTTGCCAAATCTATCATGGACGTAATGGTAACTCTTAGTCCTTCACTTGTGTTTTCAGTTAGATAATCATCGGATTCCAATTCTCTGTTCTGCACCCGTCTTTCCCAATCATCCAGCCAGTCCAAAAATTCTCGTAAAACCTAAATACACAGAATTATACATATAAGCTTAGGCAAAAACAGCAGCCATAATCATCTTGAGTCAAGTAATCTTACAACATCGAAGAAGGTATTTAAACGAAGACAGAAATCAGATGTAGTTTCGCACCCCGCAAATATTTCTGGAAAATATTCCTGTACCCATCGATCGACTGAATATCTAAACTGAGGATTCTCACATGCTTAAAATGTTGTTATCACTTAGTCCCAAATTTAATTTTAGAAATAAAAGCGCACCTGTACCGCTAAAATAACTCTCATTTTTAGCATGTTATTTAACTCCAGATGGAAAGGAGTAATTTTAGGGCACCATTTTCCGGTTGGATTGTTCCGATCGTGTTCAAAAATTTTTTGAAAATAATCCCACTTGATCGGATTTTACTTTGGATGAACCTGTAATAAATGAAGCCATATGTTAAGTACAAAATACGTTAAGTAAATATTTGAATTAACCCTACTAAAAAAAAAGTCAGGAATCGTCACAAATGGTCAGAAGTTCTGACGATTCCTGAACTTCCTGACCAGTCTGACTTTTTCTGAAGATATGCTAATTCACATCCTATCAGGTAGCTCATCGGCTAGGACCACAGATACCTAAGAATTCTCCTCAAAAATTTAAAATTAGGATAAATATAATGTATCTTGTAAGAAGAAAGAGATACGTCAAAACGGACAAAATTTTCAGATTCACCTTCAGAGTCATTTAATATATAAATATTAATAAATAAGTATGATTGAAAAGAGAATATGCCTGAATAAATATAAATAAATAATATAAATAACCTGAGAAATATAAAAGGGATTAAGGTTTATGGCATTCTATTCTTGGACCCTTAATAAAAGGATTATCCTTCGAACCCAAGCTCTGCCGGTTTCTGAACATTTCTCATGAATTCTGACTTTTCCTGACGAGAATCGTAACAAAAGTGGTCAGAAATGGTCAGAAGTCCTGACTTTTTTTCTGACGATTCCTGACTTTTTTTAAGTAGGGAAATATAATATTTATATGATTTGAATATTTACCTTCAATTGACCCTTTCCATGTAAGCGATTTCGAATACATTTGATAAGATGTGGTGTATCTGAGAACACATACACATGTCGACCTTCTGCAGTGGGGTGAGGAAATGAGCTTTGAACGTTGTTTAACTTGCCACTAACATCCATTATGGACCAGAATTTTCTATTTGTAGCCGCTCCATCCGTGATGACCCCGTGAATTACAGCCCCTGCTTTTTCTAATACTGAAATCGCTTGTATCATCAATTTCGCAAGCATGGTTCCACTTGCTGGTCCTTTGGAAACACACACAGCAACGGGCTGAGTAGACGATTCCATTATTGGCTGAAACATGAAGACCAAACCGTGATCTGCTTTCTCGCTTATTTCAACTGGTTCTTCATCACCATAATCAGTCAGACCTGATAGTCTCATGGTTTTAGGGTCTAATCGTACATTTTTTCGCGTGGATGTTTCATCTAGCCGTAATAAGCCGTGGCGAAATTTTTCTGGCATTTTTGACAAAGATTGTGCAAATAATTGGAGAAATGTATCATCGAATCCACAGGGTGTATCCATCAACGAGAGATATCTATTTTTATTAAAGAATCAATATTATTTTTGATGACTGAAAGTAAAAATTGTGAAGAAATTGATACATTATTAAAATTTAAAGATAAAAATTATATTACCTGCGAATAGTGCTTGTGCAAGGAAGTGGTAATACCTTGTTCTCCCTCAGTAAACGATACGCTGCTGGTGACCGCATGTGAAAAATAAGGCAGAAGAGAATCCAATCTTCTGAATATCTGTGGCCTTTGCTGTTATCGTGCTTTGATGCCTGCAATATTTCTTTAATAACAGTGTGTTCATTCCGAGGTTCATTCGTGTTGATATTCAAATTGAAAATATTTCTTTCGAGACACTTTTCATTGATAGAAGCCATCTCTTTCTGGCATTTTTCTAATTCCTGTTTGGATTCTCGATACAATTTCTCAAATCGAAATTTTGATCTTGCTTATTTTGCAGCCTCAGAACACTTTTTCTCGTGTCTACAAGCTTTACAACACGTAGATTGTCTTTTTCAATAATTAGCAATGAGCAATTCTGCTTTCTTAAGCAGTTAATATCGTCACGATAAGTTCGTTCATTTATAATATTTCTCACAGAGTCGGGTGCAGCAGCACCTGAACAAATTTTAGCACTGTCTATCATTTTGATTAATTCTTCAATAGAAGACACGAGCGAACCTGAACAGCTTATCGTTTCCAAACTTACTGTCCTACCCATTACCTCAACTTTAACTTTCAAATCGTCGAAAATTAATAATTTTTTAGAAGAAACCAATTTCATTTCTTTGCCGACAAGTCGACTGGATATTTGAGCTCATTCTATTATTGGCGTATCACCATGTGTTGTTTTTCGTCTTGACCATGGAGTTGGTAAAGGTAACTTTAAATTGCGATTAAATATTTGACAAAATAAACTAAGTTGTTCCCGTCGCTGCTCTTCCGCTCTTTTTCCTTCTTCCCCTAGTTCCTTTTCGAGTTTCTTATCTTTTGAGAGAGAATCAACAGAATCTTTATTCAGTGTTGAATTGCCGGGATCAGCGTTCGGTGATCGAGAATCAGGCGGTAAATAAGGAGAATCATTTTTCGGTCGAGAATCAGTAAACGGTATATTAGGACGATCATTATTCGATACAGAGCTAACGGGCTCGATATTTGGCGCTAAATTAAGAGAGTCATTGGGATGGTTGGGATCGGTTTGCACATTTTTTACATTCCTGATCTCGATTTCATTCGAAGTAATTTCTGTAACGCAAATCTTACTTTTCTTCCTTTGGGGAGAATCCAAACTTCTTTTTTTTTGCGATGTACGCTTCTTTTTATTATTGGACAGGTATTTTGGGCAATTGGGAAATATCGAAGGAATCGCACCTGGGACTAAATGAGGTCTCTTTAAAACCACCTGCAACTAATAACAAATCCTGATATTATAATTAATAATAACCTAATCGAGATATTCATCGTTTTCTTTTGGATTTTGATAGCGTTTATTTTCTTACTTTGAAACCCATCGAAAACTATAAAAAAGCTTCAAAGTTAATAAAATGGCGGTGCCTCTTCTACAAAATATGAAAATCTGCTTTAAAAAAAAATCCACACTTATATTTTTTACCAATTTTTTGTTGAATGTTTAGTTTCATAATAAAGATATTTTGTGGGTTTTCTGTGGGCTAAATAACTTTTGTCGCCAGCAGAATTTTTTTTATGTAATGAAATTTTCTAATTTTTCTTGTAAACGACAGATATGAAAAAATTTTGAGATAAAACTTTGTACGTCTGAAAAAGTTCTATGCAAATAGCACCTTGCTCTTTTACGATATTTTGCATCATTTGCGAGAATAATTCAACAATTAAATTTTTAGGAAAAAAATAATTATCCCATCCTCAAGAACGGTTTAGCCCGCATAAAGCTGATATATCCTGGCGAAAGTATCGGATAGGAATTCCTGCCGAACCAATCCGAAATCATCCAAATCATTCCAGAATCTGTATCCAAACCAATCCGAGTTAATTCGAACTAATTCGAATTTTTTTTACATTTCGTTCGATCCAAATCGGTCAAAAATTAATCCGACTCAATCCTGTTCAATCCGAATGAATCCGAACGAAATGTAAAAAAAAATTCGGATTGGTTCGAATTAACTCGGATTGGTTCGGATACAGATTCCGGAATGATTCGGATGATTTCGGATTGGTTCGGAAGGAATTCCTATCAGATACTTTCGCCTGGGTGATGTTTTTCTTCTATTATCAGAAACTTTGATCAAATATTGGGAAGAATGAAAAGGTGCCGTTTTCCAGAAAATCTTTTATTCATTTCATAAAATTTTGAGAACATGAAAAAAATATTTTCTGGAAAATCCCAGCTTTTTATTCTTCGCAGTATTTTTGAAAAGTTTCTGCAAAAATATCGCAAAAGAGCAAGGGGCTATTTGCATAGAACTTTTTTAGACGTACAAAGTTTTATCTCAACATTTTTTCATATCTGTCGTTGTTTGCGAGAAAAATTCGAAAATTCGATTTTATCAAAAAAAATTCTCCTGTCGACAAAAGTTATTTAGCCCCCATAAAACTCACAAGATATCTTTCTTATGAAAGTAAAATTCAACAAAAAATTGGCAAAAAATATAAGTGTGGGTTTTTTTTGAAAAAGCGATTTTTCATATATTTAGAAAACCCGCCATTTTATTAATTTTAAACATTTTTTATATTTTTCTGTGGATTTCAAAATAAGATAATAAATGCTATTAAAACAAGAAGAAAACGATAAATATCTCAATTAGGTCAAAAATTATTGAGGATTATAAAGAATTCGGGGTTTTTGAAAAACAAAGCACTAAATTCAAATAGAACTTCGTAGACATCTTTTTTGCCAATTGGAAACATACATATCGCCTAATTTTCTCTAAAAAACAACGTATATTTTCTAACATACATTTTTTGAAGCAGTTAAGATTTAGTTTTTATAATTCAATAAATAATTCTTGTTTAGGTTCTATAAAATTGCTTATAACAATAAACTCTTACATTACTTTTGTATAAAGAGAAAACACTGACAAAGAGAAAACGATGTTAACTTATGTGTGTAACAATTTTTTTTTAATTTTTAATTTGACTTCTATTTAAATTATTCTTTAATAATATGTGAAGTATAAAAGTTCTAAAACATATATATATACCGACTTCATAACCTTGCCATCGGGATCCTTCACTTCGTGTGTCCTGACAATTTGTTCGGGTAAAAAATGTAATTCACAAACAACTTGACCACTTTGTAAAGTATAATCCTGCCGAGAAATTGTTTTTTCCCATTCGAGGAGACGATCTGAATCTGAAGGAACTGAAAGAAGAGTCCGCTTTTCTGTGCAGGATTTGTACCCCGAATTACAACGAAAACACACTACATCTCACTATTAACACCAAAAGCCATGTCAATAAGTGAAGAACCGCTATTTTATTATTTTAAGAGTTTTGACACATAAGACTCAACGTTTTTCTGGAACAGGACGAATGACGCGCTATCTGGTGGTTAGCGGATGAGTTCACCCGTCATGTGGAACTTGTAAGCGACAACGGCTGCTGTACAAAAAGTCGGGGAGTCGGATAGGGCTAGGTTTAATCTTAAACAATAAACGTGTGGCTAAAATCGGTTAGTAATTGATATTAGTCTTTTCATTCCAGTAATAAGGTATTCTAATACAAATGTTTAATATCAGACTTTATAATTTTTCATCACATTTATCCTCAAAAATCTTTTTCGTTTTTTTTAATCGTTAAAACAATGATAAGTAAGTGTCTAGGATTCAATAAAGTTAATACTTACGCGGAGCGTATCTCTATTTATGCGTCGATAATACATTTGATAAATGTAAAAGATTATGAGAAATGCTACTTTCGCCCATGAAGAAACACATTTTTTAAAGTTTAAACCCTACTTAACCTATAGCCTTTATGTACTTCAATGGCCTAATTTTATATTCCCAGCCGTAAAAAGTCCAGCTGGACTTTTTATTTAAGATCATACATTTAAAAAAATGATAAAACATCTATTTCGCAACGTTATTATTCAATGAGAAAGAAAATCACAAAAGTAAATTTATTACATATTTTTCTATTAGGTAATATCACTGAACGTACTGCTTTCTTTATGTACTTGAAGTTACGAACGTTCATATGAACGAAATAAAAAAAATTATTTTTCGATTTTTTTTCGCTTAAATCAATTAGAAGGGCGAAAAATAATATTCTGTTGGAAAGCATTGTCGAATAAAATTTTTTTAAGGGGTTAACTACCCTTCAACATCATCCATTATTCTGACCTGCCTAATACAAGTTTGATTGTCGATATTCGAAAATTTAAGAACGTCAAAATTCCTATTTTTTTATCCCGCGAATTATAGGATAGGTGAGAATGTTCGGCAAGACCGATAAAAACTACCCTTATGGCATGCGGCCCTAAAATGTTGAAAATAACAAGTTTGATTGTCGATATTTGAAAAAATAAAGACGTCAAAAATCCTATTTTTCATCCCGCGAATTATAGGGTAGGTGAGAATGTTCGGCAAGACCCCTAAAAACTACCCTTATGGCATGCAGCCCTAAAATGTTAAAAATAACAAGTTCGATTGTCGATATTTGAAAAAATAAAAACGTCAAAAATCCTATTTTTT
>CAKNXH010060490.1:15341-29041 GCA_932178445.1 Andricus quercusramuli
GATTGTCGATATTTGAAAAAATAAAAACGTCAAAAATCCTATTTTTTTATCCCGCGAATTATAGGGTGGGTGAGAATAGTCGGCAAGACCCCTAAAAACCACCCTTATAGTATGCACACATAAATCGTTAAAAATAACAAGTTTGATTGGCGATATTTGAAAAAATTCTCACGATATTTGAACATTCTCACCTCCCCCATAATTCGCAGGATGAAAAAATAGGATTTTTGACGTCTTCATTTTTTCAAATATCGACAATCAAACTTGTTATTTTTAACATTTTAGGGCTGCATGCCATAAGGGTAGTTTTTAGGAATCTTGCCGAACATTCTCACCTACCCTATAATTCGCGGGATAAAAAAATAGGATTTTTGACGTTTTAATTTTTTTAAATATCGACAATCAAACTTGTTATTTTTAACATTTTAGGGCTGTATGCCATAAGGGTAGTTTTTGAGGGTCTTGCCGAACATTCTCACCTACCCTATAATTCGCGGGATAAAAAAATAGGATCTTTGACCTTTTAATTTTTTCAAATATCGACAATCAAACTTGTATGAGGCAGGTCTGAATAATGGGTGATGTGTAAGGGTAGCAACCCCGTAAAAATGGAAAATTCGAGAAAACGTTCTGACAGAATAAGATTACACAAATTGTCAAGCCCACAAGGTACTTTTGATCATGACACGTTTTCCCTTAGTATTTTCAGCATTTGGTAATACGGCGAATGAGTCGAGCGACAAGCGCGGTTGTCACTCAACGTTAAAGCTATTTTACACCACGTGCTATTAAAAATTTACACGAGCGATTGTTGTAAATCCCAAGAACAGGCCGGGCTAAACGCAACACGTACCGAGCTCGCGCTGCTGTTGTCATTAGCACGAGCAGCTCGTGCGAATTATCGAGCGGTCAGTGCATTGACAACTGCAGCTAGTGCAATTCCAAAAAAATTGATTTCGACACTAACCACTCGTACCAAAAGTAGTGGCCTAGACAAGTCTGGTGAAATAAGAGTACCTTGAAAAGGGATGTGGAGATAAGGGGGCTCCAACCTTCGCCACCTCTTGTGAGATCTAATACACACTTGCAGGTGGATGTCGCGGTGCTACCGCGCGCTGGCGGTTGATGGTCTTCCCGAAGAATGATAGGGCTGGAAGAAGTTGTTGTGCGTTACTCGTTTAGGCATCGTTACGCAATCTGAGGGAAATTTGACATGGTAGATAAGTAAAGTGATGTTTAAGTGTGGAAAAAAGTCCATAGGCGTGGAAAAAACACATTATCTGAGGAGTTATTTATTACAGAGGGTCACAAGTCCCGGGACGCCTGAATATTTCATCAGGCAAACTATTTTTCAGGGAGGTCAAGGTCATTATTGAAGTAACTTTCAACGAGGATGGTGACCTTTATTTTGATCTTGACGATGACCTTCAAGGTTTTTTCAACAACCTTGGGGTTCACTCTAAGGTCATTTAAACTTAAACAAGGTCTGCATACCTCTGGGAATAGAAGCTTTACAAATTTTTTCGTAACGAGCAAATTACTGCTTTTAACAAGTCGTATTCAGTAGTGACCTTCAGCATGACCTTAAAGGCCATGTAAAGGTCCATTTTTTACCATTGGAAACCTGCTTTCAAAGTTACAGTGTACCTATGTATGACCTGGGTACATATTTGAACGTAAAATTTCCCGCTCTATCTATTACCGATGTAAAAAGGTCACCATTGAATGCCTCGTTGAAAGTTACTCAAAGAATGACCTTGACCTCCCTGAAAAATATCTTACCTGAGGAAATATTCAGCCTTCCCGGGACGTCTGTGATATCCGGCATAATTAGAATATACGTGTAAAGAGGAAGAGAGGAGTGGGTTAAGTGAGGTCGAAAGAGAAAACCATGGCAAAAGTTACAAAAATGTCTCTTGACACGTTTTTCTATCTCGCGATATTTTCACGATTTTTGCAAAAATGTGAGATGTATAAAATCCTTTAAAATTTATTTTTCGTCAACAATACATTCTCAATAATAATAATAACCGAAGCACAGGCAAGATGATTACAATCCGTCGAAGTCATCATCCTAGATCTTCCGTAGCTCGAATATACGTCCCTCGACATAAAGGGGGTAGAGGTTTACTGAGCTTAGAGTGTCTTCATCGCAGAACTGTTCTGGTTACAGTCTGCTCAGTTATAAATAGCCCAAATTCTCTCATGCGACTCGTACATCAACATGAAGTCGTCAATGCTGCGGTGTTTCTATACTGCCGCAGATAGGGCCACAGAGGAGCTTGGCGTCCCATTTGATTCCAGCGACACTACACATGGCCTAGCATCACTACCACCTTTGGTGCTTAAAAGTCGTGTACAGGAAGCAGAAGAAACGCTTCTACTAAGAGAACATGCTGACAAGCCCCTTCATGCTAAATTCTACGGCATTACACGTAGAGAAGAGCTCTCGATGGGTCTGTCTAACATGTTTTCAAGTCTGCTGGAATAAAATCGGAGACTAAAGGATTTCTTTTTGCGTGTCAAGACTGTAAGCTATACCAACTGCCGAGCGTGCAAGCAAAAGCCAAGAACACTTGGACATGTTCTCAGTGGATGCTCAAAATATGCACGCCACGGGTACATAGAGACACAATGCGGCTCTAAAAGTGTTATATTACCGTCTTAGGCACTTCTATGATGTTGATCTATAGCCCGCCTTGCCATACGCCCAGGGGGAACTCGAGTCCGTTGTGAAGAACGATCAGTGTAATATATACTGGAAATTCTCATTCTCCACCACTCAACGTATCAGTGCTACGAAGCCTGATATGGTCCTCCAAGATCTGAAGAACAAGATCATTTACGCGATTGAATTCTCGGCACCAGCCGATGGTAATATTACGGCAAAGGAGGAAGAAAAACAGGCGAAATGTCAAGCACTTCTTTTTGACCTGAGCAGGCTGTACCAAGGCTAGAAAGTCCATCTTGTAGTTCTCATAATCGGCTGTTTAGGAGGCATGAAAGCTTCATTTATTAGCCAACTCAAAAGATTCCGGCTTGCCAGCGTCAAGCTCATTCTATCCTGAACCGGATGGAAAAGGCTGTTATTCTTGAATCACTTCATCGGGTCCGTCAACACTGTTCCTCATAACATTCTACAAAGATTGGTAGCTCTCAAAAAGTATTCAGAGGTGAAACTTTCATCTGCAACTGTCCCGTCTGCGGCGTAAGGTCATCCGTGGCTAGAGACCTGGCTCCAAGGAACATTGTTGCACGATGTTATCTCGCGTAAATTTCCCGCTCTTGCTTACCTTCTAGGACAGAAGGAGCAAAAGTGGATGACGTACACGTTCCAGTTGCGTCGGGATTGGTTTCTTTAAGGAACCATGATCGTAGCTTCCGGAGCCTACAACTTTTCACATAACAATAATTCTCCATAAGCGAAGCAAATCGGCCACTTCTTCGCACATGGTTGATAACCAATCAAAAAACTGCATTCATATTGAGCCACAGCTGATGGCATTCGTGCACTTTCGCATGCCTGTTTGCATGGCTCACGATATTTGACTCTAGTTTTGAATATATAAATCTCAAGTTGACCTGTCAAATATTCTCAGCTTGTCAAATGTTACCACGTATTTGCAACGAATAAATATTGAATAGTAATGTTAAAATAAGTTCTAAAACTGAAACTAGTGATAGTGATTGTAAAGATAATATTTTTAGGTCTAAAAAATAAAGTAAACTTCACATATCATTAAGATTTGTTTTGCTATTTAGAAAATAGTTTCAAAAAATAGTTTGGGTGCGCCTACAGCGCGCGTAATGAGTCTCTCGCTTCGAGCTTGGTTCTGGTTAATCAACTAAATTATATTATCGCTTAAACATTAATTGAAGATGCAGACGGAACCATCCATCGCGGAACTTGCGCTTTGCGCTTGACATTGCTGGAATTTAGTTTAAATTTGCAATAGAAAATCGTCAATTTACTTCATATTTGTATACGCAGCTGAAAAATTGTAATATAAAGCGAGAAAAAATTAAACAGAATAACATAAAATATGTTTTGGATTGGTAATACAAAAACTGGCAAGGTTTATAACCGACATAAGTTACAAAAACATTTCTTCAAGAAGATTTATGTTTTGCTCGTGATAGTTTAGGACTGTCGTAGACTATGGTTTTCGAAGTAGTAAAGTGATAATAGTCTGTGACACTCGTTGGAAAGAAACGAAGACAATCCTCATGGTCCCTTTTTATGCCCAGTGTTACCAAAAAATCTCGATTTGGTTCAATTGCATTGAGTCAAATGCTGCTTGAAAATACACAGACATACTCCAGTGTCCACATGCAGTCCACATATTTTCTTTCACCCTTATTCCTCCCTATTTCAGTTCTTCATTTTTCAAGCCATTCTGCCCTCTTGCCTTGTTTCTTTTCAGCCTTGCAATCGCCTCATTTACCTCACTCCCTAACGGACCTTTCAATTACTCCGTGCATTCATTCATCCAGATATCTTCATTTACGCCCTTCCTTCCTCCTTTTTCTTGTTTTTCACATCCCATTCCCTCCCTTCCTCTACAAAAAATTATGTGTTCTCGATACGCCCTACTATGCGTGCCATACCGCGTACATAGCACTCGAAGCAAATGGACATCTTAGAAATTTTCAGAAGAAATATCTATTAATATTTGTTAGAAGCGTCAGCTTCAGCCTCAGTGTGAGTTACATAGTTTTTATATTTTATAGTTAGTTTAAGTCAGCTCCTTGCCACTCAAAGCTAAAAGTGGGATGACTCTTGATTGGACAAAATTAGTACGCGCGCGTGGCGCTGTTTACCTATAGGGCCGACTTGCTACAAAATGCATGGTGAAAGTGAGGAAAGTGATATTTTTTAACAGTTGTACTGTTCTTTTCTACTTTTTTTCTGCAGGAAGAATAAAGCTAAATAGTTTTAGTATCTAATAAGAAAAAAGTAATGATAAAATAGTGTAAAGCTTTGAAAATATATGCAATTGAAGAAATTGAAAAGGGCGGGAAATTAGAAAAAAATTGAAATAATTTGTAAAAATGTAAATATTGTTAATTTTATAAGTTTCGCTATAAAATTTAAACGTTATTGTTTGTTTCTAACCAAAATAATACTTTCTATACATAATAATGAGGAATTAATTACTTATTCTCTATGAAAAAACCTCAGAAGATAATTTTATTTCTATTTACTTGCATTACTTATCTGCAAACCGTCCAGAATTTGTTAAAAACATTTAATAATGTCTATAGCAATAGCGCAATAAATGATACAAACAATATTTTAATTTTTACGACTTATTTTATTAAATGTTTTTTGAATTTCCCGCCATTTTAAATGTCTTTAATCTGATTTATTTTCAAATTTTGGACACTCCCTATGCTGTAGTTTAGCCTTCTTAATGCCCACTCTATTAATATTTTCTGAATACTGTGTGCATTGTTAAAAACTTAATAAAGATCTATTTTTTATTTTTTTAAAGACTTCTTCGGGTAAACCCGTTTTTTTATCGTCAGCTACGGACTAAGTCAAGTGTCTGATGAGATGAGGATGTTATAAATTAACGTAATACGATGCAGGGTGTAGTTTAGAGTTCGTCTTTTACCGCTGTCATCCTTACTCAGCTTATTAACTTGTTCTCGAGTGAAGACGGTTTTTCATCATCATTTACGGACTACGTAAAGTGCCTGATGAGATGAGGATGTTATAAATTCATTTAATGCGATGTTTGAAATCTTTTGCGATAATATTGTAGTAGGTACAAAATTAGGATCAGGGTGTACTTTGACGTTTGTCTTTTACCACTATTATCCTTACGCAGCGGTCGCGAGTGTTGATGGTGAAAACAGTCGCCTCTGGATGCTTTCTTAGATCTACCATCTTAATAGTATGTTGGCCCATCTTCCGACTACAGGTACTTTTGACCCAGTACTTGGCTACTAAACACGGTCGCGAAACGCGGAAAGTGCTTAGTAAATTCGCTGGTTTCAGTGGTTGCTTCCGAACTATAATTTTCTGCTTGCGCATTCGTCATAATTCGCGTTTATACATCCTGGAGAGCCTGTCTATAGGGATCTAACATTCATCCTAGAGAGGCCGTTTATAGGGATCCATGTTTCTCTCAAACGTTAGTTCCAATGCCAACTACTGAGACCAACGATTCAAAATATTAATTAATATAACGGACGACGAAACAACTTCACACACGGACACATAAACAAAAAAAAGGTAAAAAAATTAAAAGTGTCATTATGACAGTCATCAGCTATGTACGCGGGATTTTCACAGAAGGTGATTTTAACCGCGATCATTGTTTACTCCTAGAAAACTCCGGACAATGCTGCATGTGTTCAGCAATATTGCCTTCTGAAGTGGATGCAGGGAATTTCGAGCATCTCTTCCAGTAAAGGAGATGGGTGTTCGTTTCCTAGTACTTTAACTAGGCTATATTTGTAGTAAGGCTCAAATCTCTCTAATAAGGCAGCATATTTATGTCTCCGCATGTATTCTTGCGAGGCAAGCATCATACAGCCATCAATGATGTGTTCGATGTTCTCATTGGGATCTCCACAAAGGCGGCATCTGCCAATCACTCCTGCCATACTGAGTATGCGTTTTTGGAAATTCTTCGTCTTGATTACCCTGTCCTGGATGACAGTAACAAATCCTTCCGCTTGCGGAAAGAGTTCTCCCCGCCTTCACCAGAGGTTTGAAGCCTCACTATCCACGCAAGGAGGATCTAATGTTTAGGGATGTTGTTTGTGCAGCTGTTTACCCCGCCATTGAGCAGCTAGCGGTTCAGCGTTGAAATTACCGATGTTTTAAGGGATTACACAGGTCAACTCTACCGATGTAGTCGTAGAGTGAGATGTTGGTCCTGTTCTGGAAATATTTGCGCAATTGTGTAACCTGAGAGTCAGACAATAGATGAACATCCATAATCCTTATGCCCCCACGCTTGCGTGGTAGAATTATTCTTTCTACAGCTGCCCTTTCGTGGTGCATTCAGTGCGCAGGCATTTTCACACGGATGATTCTATTAAGCATCTCGAGGTCATTCATGGACTAGGAGACCAAACCAAAGTAGTGTGTTAGGAGAGGAATGACATAGGTTTTGATTGCCTTTGTGATGTTCTTCGCACTGAGTCCGGACGCCAGAACCAGATTAATCCTTTTGTTGGCATTGACGCAATACTTCGCGGAATCCAAACGTTCCAGCGCGGCATTGGCGCAATAGTGCGCATCTTGTTTTTTTTCCTTTTATCGTAATCTAAATTGAAATTCCGGGAGACCTTCCGATTAAAAATTTAAAAAAAATCGTGCGCAGGAGAAAAACTTCCGCGAAGAGCTCCTCGACAAGAGGATGCACGGCATCTTCCATAGAAATGTGGAGGATCATTCGATGTCATATGAGGTGACTTATGCTCTCCTTAAATCATCCGGATTGAAGTCGGGCACGGAGAGTTTCATTTTGGCATGTCAAGACGGTGTCATTTCCACTCTAGCATACCGTCGCCACATTTTGAGCCAAGATATTCCCGATGATAGCTGCAGAGCGTGTCATGCACACCCTGAGCACCTAGGACACATACTATCTAGTTGTCCAACTCATGGGGGAACGACCTACATCCAAAGGCACAATGCGGAACTAAGAGTGCTTTATTACCATCTCTGTCACTTTTACGGAATTAGCCCAAATACCGCTCCGCTAAACGCTCCTAGGGAAATAGAGTCAATTGTCGAAAATGAGAGGTGCCGTATATACTCTAACTTCATATTCTCGACAATTGTTTCTGTTGCGCACTCGAGGCCTGACATAGTTCTCCTAGACTTCGAGAAACGAACTCTCTTCGTTATCGAATTTTCGGTACCAGCTGACAAAAACGTCACAGCCAAGGAGAAAGAAAAGAAAGAGAGGTATGAAGATCTTGTAAGGGAGTTGCGACGGTGTTATACCCCGAATATTCCGTTAAGCTAATCGTCCTAATCATTGGCGCTCTTGGAGGTGCCACAGTTTCACTGGTGAATAGCCTGAAAAGCATCCCTGCGTGTCTACAAAATGCTGTGACACTTGCGGGGAGAACGCAGAAGTCGGTCGTCCTTGGGTCGCTCCGTTTCCTCAGGGTGCACGAGACTTTGGCCGGATCATCGTATTGAATTCTTCGCAGACTGTAACCGCCTATCTCACGGTCGTGAGACGTGGTTGCGGCTGAAATTTTCCCGCGATTTCGCTGGGAGGGGGTGCAATTTTTCAGATTAGCACCCGCTCCCGGCGAAATCCTGCGGTTGTCCTTATTATGATAAATAAAACTGTGATTGTATGCCATATTTCATTTATCTGTTTGAATAATAAAACTGATATTTTTTTATTTCATCAGTTCTCTCAGAAAAACTCCATTAATTACGTAAAAGCACATTCAAATCCAGAAAAGCGTCGCATAGTCCTGCATAAATGCACCATTTTCAGTCGCATAAACTATGCATAATTGCTCAAATTTGGGCAGCATAATTTTGGCTTATTAAACAGCATAAACTCTACATCCCTAAAGATAATGAATAAGGAGAGGGAGATGGTATGGCACTAGGGACGAAGAGCGAGAATACACATATGTAATCAAGGTGGGGGTGTCGGTGATATACTATGTAGTCATGAATATGCAAGGGTGGGAGGAGACGGAGAGATTCGCAGTAGAAGGGCGGGTAGAATCAGACCATTAGCCATTAGAGTTGTAGATAAGGGGTGAGAATGGCGTTAGGTAAGGTGGGGAAGCAGGGTCGACGGGGGAGAGGGTGAGCTGGGCCAGGGAGGCGATAGAGAAGTATAAGGAGCAGTTAGGGATGGTACGCTTTGAAGGGGAGTCATAGGAAGAGATATGGGATGATTTAAAAGAGAAAGTGAAAAGGTGCGTGGAGAGGAAGGTATTCAAAAAGAAGAAGAAAGGAATGATGAAGCCGTGGTGGGATAGGGAATGTAAGAAGATAAAAAGGAAGGTGAAAGGAATTACAAGAAGTCGAAAGAGGGTACTGCGAAAAGGGAGGAGTACGTAGAAATGAGGTAGGGGTTTAGATTGATGTTTAAGAAGAAAGAACAGGAAAATGAGAAAGATCTGGAAGAGGAGTTAGGAAATGTTAAGACAGGGGGGGACGTCTGGAAGATGATAAATAGGTTTAGTAAGCGTAGAGTGGGAATAAGCGAGAAGACAGGGAGTGAGGAAGAGGGATGGTGGGAGTAAAAGAACGGGGGAGGCAGAGACTGAGGAGTTTAAAGACGCGGAAATAGAGAAACAGATAAGGAAGTTAAGAATGTCAAAAGCAGCAAGACTGGACAGAGTAGAGAACGAAGCATGGCTGTTTAGTACACAAGAGATTAGGGAGAGGCTGAAGGAGGTAGTGAAGAAAGTATGGAGGGGGGAGGAATTCTCATGAGGGTGGAGAGAAGGGTTAATACTGTCACTCTATAAGAAAGGAGATAGGGATCGACAGGAAAATTATAGAGGGATTACGCTAATGAATATGGCGTATAAAGTATACGCGATGATGGTGGCGGAGAGGCTGCGGAAGGATGTCGAGGGGAAAGTAATATTGCCAAAGACGCAGGCAGGCGTTACGGCGAGTAGGAGTGCCATCGACAATATCTACGTTCTGCAGGACGTGGTGGATAAAGAATTAGCGAAGAAGGGGTCAGAGTGTACGCGTTTCTTGTGGATTTCAAAGGCGCGTTTCCTCCGGTGGATAGGGGGAGGTTGTGGTAGGCGTTGGAGGATAGGGGAGTGGAGAGAGGCCTGACTGAGAGGGTAAGGGAGATATATGAAGAGACCAAAGACAAGGTAAGAGGAGGGGATTTCGGAGGGATTCTGGATGGATAGGAGGTTAAGGCAAGGGTGTGACACTGGGGTTGGCAAGGAACACGCCCTTATTATATTGTCAGGAGGGAGACGAGGAGAACGAGTGTAGGAATTCTAGCGGGGAGTCGGGCGTGTAAAAATGAGGAGTAATTTTTGGAAGAGGGGTGAAGTAAGCTGGTTAGGGAGTGTTGGTGGGAGAAGGGGAACAGGAGAGGGGGTGGGAAGATTCAGGTTGAAAGGGAAAGGTACTTTAGAACGAATGGACTGCAGATGGATGAAGTGACAAGGATGCGCGAGGGTGGAAGGAAGGTATATGAGTTGGTTAAGAAAAACGGCATGGAGAGAGAGAAGACAGCAGGGGAAGAGAGAATGAGAGGGTCAAGGTTTAACGTGAACTATGTGTGGATTATGCCAAGGATGAGAGCGCAATATTTGTGTGAGAAAGAAGAGAAAGGAAGTCAGGAGCTTATAGCGAGGATGAGATGTAGGTGCATTGAGGGTTTTAATAGGTTCTGGCTCACTCGGGAGAAGAGGATGCAAGAGTGGCATTGGTTGGAGGAGTGCGTAGAGGTGGAAAGGAGTGGGATAAGAATGGAGGTATTGATACATGAAGAGGGGGAGAAAAGGGCAGTAGCATGGGTGAAGGGAGCGTTGGGTGATGGAGAAGAAGAGAAGGAAGGAGGAAGATGAATGGAGAGAGAAATATTGTAAATAGGAGAAGAAGTAGATGTAAGTAATCTGTAAATATTGTAAATAGTAGATAAGTATTAGGTATTAGCCGCGGAAGCAGAGTTTGGTAATGCGAGAAAGTAGGGACATGCGAGCGAGGCGAGGCGATAAGAGCGTGCGGTCTTAGAGATAAGGTATGGATGGATTTTAGTTTTTATGTGTTAGTTTTAAGAAAATTCTGTAAAGAATGGAAGTGTAAGCAAGTCAATTTTTTAAGGCCAGCAGGCTTAAAAATAAACGTTCATCTATGTACATTGCCTCTCGCACTTATGCCTTCAGCTTCAATTAGGTCTTCGTTGTCCACATCTTCTAAAGGGAGTTAATCAATAGAAAGCTGCTCTTCCACTTCCATTTTGATTGCAGCTATTTCAACATCCGAAATCAATCTTCTTACTCACTTGCTCACTTTTTTCTGCTGAAAAATAAAGGCGCATAACATCTTTGTTCATATGGTATGTCCATTTTAACCGCCTTCTTGGTTGCTGAACCTCTGCTTCTGCCTCTGGTTGAATTGGGACATCTGCTTCTGGAGGATGTGGTGATGCTGGACCATCATTAGGTTGCGCAAAATATCAATTGCCGCTGCTTGATAGTGTGATGCAGCTTCCTCTAACTGATGTTCATTGTCGACATTTTTCCACGCCGAATCAATCTGCTGTTCAGTCTCCATTACTCGGTCTTCTCAGATAAGAAGATTATTTCTTATGTCCTTCATTTTACCGATGAACGGTAATTTAATGATGAATTTTCACACAAAAATTGTTTGATATATTATCACTGCGCTTAATTTATTTTTTACATTACACAATTGCACTTTCGGTCACATACAAACATAATCACACGCTCAAACGCTTTGAAAAATAGCACCCCCTGGGGATTCGAACCCTACCTAAACAACCTATGCCTATAAATCTAATGTACCGCATGCTCTAGCCAACTGAGCTAATGAATCGCTTGGATCCTGTCGACAAAATCTCAGCCAAGCTTTTTCTCTGAAAAGCCAGGGCTAATGGAGGAATACATTTTTTATTTCATCCGTTTTACATATTTTATGTATAGGTGGATTTAAAAACGTTCGATTTAAATATTTAATGTTATTGCTGAATCAACAATATAAGCAATATTTTTATCAGCAATAAAAGTAATTTCTGGGAATGAATATCACTTTTTCACTGTTTTTATATTAACAAGCTTTTATAAGTTAAGTGCATGTGATGTTTAAAATTCTTGAAATTCATCAAAACTTAAAACTTCTATCTTTCTAAAGATGATTAACGTTTTAGATTGTAAGATTTTTATATATGAAACTTTCCGCTTTAAGAGTACTATATTCAAGGTCTACTTTCAAAATTATTATAAGATTATCTTGTAAATTTTAAATTATGTCGTAAGTGCAATGTAACAATATTAAATTTTATGTTAGAACTTGCATACAACACCCTTATAAAAACTGATGACAATTTATTTGAAAGTTGAAGGGAGATAATGATTTTCTTTTCAAGGTACTCACAATCGGTGCTTATATCGAATTGAAATATGTATGTATAATTTTTTAACAAAAATAATTATGGTAAAAATTTCTTTATTTTTTCTTTCCTTCGTAAAATACATATGTACGTAGATTATATATAAAGTGAATATTTTTATTCCATTCAATTTGAAGAATTTAAAAGTTATAATACGTATAAAAGAAGTTTGCGTGTTAAATATAGTATATGAATTTGAAGATTATTATCAGTAAATTGACAAATATTTCAATAAGATATACTTTTATTCGATAATAATTGTATAAATCATGTCGATAATAAATCATTAATTTCGGACACAAATTTTTCAGACCATTTCAGAATTGTTACGTAACAAGGTAGCAGAATTCATATAGACCATGCGTGTAACCAACATAAAGTACAAATGATACACGTTTGTCACTTAACAGTCATGTCACAATGTTACATTGCTGTTACTAATGTGCATTATACACAGCTTATACAACCACACAGTAACGCCGTTAAATTTCACTTACGTCTTTCTGTAACAATATTGTTATAGTCTATGGATGTAATAAAGTTACGGAACAAATGTTACACGATTGTTACATAACAGGTATGTCACTTTGTTACATCGCCGTAACTAATGTACATTATACACAACACAAAATTGTTATAATTCTTGCGTGTAACCAAGTTACAGATACTTAATGCGTGTAACCAACTTACAAAACAAGTTTTACATTCTTCTATAAAAATTACATCTTACTGCTACAGCATTTTTACAACTTTTTTTTATGGAACTGGTACATATTCATTCGGTAAAAAAAGTTACTCATCATTGCTACCTTCCATTTATAGAACAAGCACGTCACTGAACACTAACATTCTTTATATGACCAGATATAAGAATGTTGCCCCTTTGTTACGGAGCAGTTGCAGAACGTGTTCGCTGGGATACTTTGCACATTCGTAGTGGGCACGCACCAATTCCTCTTTCATTGTTATATCTCACTTTATGCTCTCCCACGGTATTTCTGTTGAGGTGGTGGGGTGCAAATTGCTCACGCTATCTAAAGCATCCTCAGCAGGGACAGCTATTTACCGTTTGTCGCAGATGTTCTTGCTGGCCAGCTGTTTGATTAATGAGATCTGCCTTACCGTCTCACAGCTTACAATCACCACCGTCCCACATGCTGTGACCCCCAGCGGCGGCTCCAGGGGTGCCCCGAAGATTCTCGGGAGGCGACAAGCCTTTCGAAATATTTAATATATTCTCCGTGATAATTAATGGATTTTTCTTGTTCCTCTTAGTCACTTTCCTCTTCGTTCGCTGTCTGACTGGCACGGAAAACATTATCAGTAGCAATGCTACAGCCAACATAGCCTTAACAGTTATGAGAGGAAAGCTTAATCCCTACCGCGAGCCAACGCGGGAATTTATAATAATAATAATTATTATTATTATCGCTAATAATAATAAAAAAAAATAATAATTATTATTATTATTGTTATAAATTCTTCTTTTCTTAAATGCACCATGCCAAACGTTAC
Source organism: Andricus quercusramuli (assembly GCA_932178445.1). Taxonomy (NCBI): domain Eukaryota; kingdom Metazoa; phylum Arthropoda; class Insecta; order Hymenoptera; family Cynipidae; genus Andricus; species Andricus quercusramuli. Next base: position 28,970 of record CAKNXH010060490.1, read on the forward strand.
AAATTTTCATATGTATAATTTGTTCAGTTCTACATATTGAAAGGTCCTGAAAGAAACTACGCAACTCGCAGC
>CAKNXH010060490.1:42381-83788 GCA_932178445.1 Andricus quercusramuli
CGATCACTGCCAAAATGAACCAATTTTGGAAAAAAATACTACTAACGCATAAGAATCTCCACGTTGCCCTTGTAGGTATTACTGACTTGGGAACACAGTGTATATGTACATCTATATTTTATAATAATGAAATAAATAATTCATTTCAGCTCTCAATCGTCCGATAAACAAGAAAAACTACGTAAACCAAAGCGAGGGTCTTCAAGCTGTCAATCCATACCAACAAGTTCTCAGTTAATTACTTCAGCAGCAACTTCTTTGTCTAATAGCACAGTCGTTACATCGACGAGGCGAACTGGAAGAAATAATCGCCAAACACCACCACCGTCGGTAGCGGTGGCTTCAGTACAATCAATAATACAAGGTCCCACGCTGGGAACTGGTCATTTCAGCAGCGTGGGAACTGGTTCAGGTGGCATTATGGGTCCCACTGTTAAAGATTCACCGCCTAGTAGTCCTGGTTCTGAAAGTATGAGTAGCACTGGTCCAGGTAGAAGAAAGCGAAAAGGCACTGGAACAACTTCTAACACTCCAACACCATCTGCATCAAATACACCAACTCTAGCTAATATTACTAAAGAGGAAAAGGAGGTTAAATTGTAAGCACAGAAGAGTATAATTCCAGCTAGTATTATGATATCAAAAAATTACAGTTATCAAAACGATATATTAAAATTACAGGTTTCAAAACGGAGTAAGTGCACCGCATATGTTAGGTAACCAACTTAATCCCACGTCTACGATGGCTCAAAAAATGTCAGATACGCTTTCACAAGAGCTGGAGGCACATTCCATTTTCACAGAGGCGAGTAACTCTACTACTAATTTGGTCGGACCACAATTACATAGTCGAGTAATAGCAACCGTAAGTATCTTGTTTTCAAATTGGAAAAATTTCAAAAGAATTATCAACGTTCGAATTTCGATATCGAAGTTTTCTATTCAGAGAGCATTAAATAGTCAGATGCATCCTTATTAAACGGGTATAACGTGTTATGTTTTCATTAATGCGAATTGTGTTTTATGTTGTTATAAGCAGTTAGGACTATTTATTGTTTTTATTATATTAGCAGTCAATATCATGCCAGATTGACGAGTTGACCACTTATAATTTTGATTCATACTACCGTTGGTTAGTATTAGACAACCTACTTTTCACCAGTTAGCTTCAGTTACTTCCATTTTGATAATACTGAATTCAAAATAAATTCTTAAAAATCATGATTGTTATCAGAATTATGCGTTTCATAAGGTTTTAGGCGTGTATAAATCTACAACACGCAGAGCAGTGTAGTTTATGAGCTGAGACAATAATCGAATTTTTGAAAAAGGGGAAAAAATCGCTGAAGAATGAAACAAACTTCACTGTAAAGGTCTTTTCAACTCTGAAAATTGTATAGTTTTCGTAACTTTAGCTTGCAGAGTAATGATAGAGGAATATGCAATCTCAGCTTCTTATTGTGACAGAGAGCTCTGTTGAAGCTTTAGATATTAAAAAAAATCTCAAATAACTCAGTTACGCAAGAAATGTATTTTTTAAACAAGATAGATAAACGTTTATTTTTCAGCCAGCTGGCCTTAAAAAATCGACTTGCTTACACTTCCATTTCTACAGAATTTTCTTAAAACTAACCTTTAAGACTAACATCCATCCATTCCTTATCTTTAAGTCGCACTCTTTTATCGCCTTGCCTTTCTCGCTTCGCCTCGCCTCGCACGCATGTCCCTACTTTTTCGCATTGCCTCGCTTGCCAACCTCTGTTTTCGCTCTAATACCTATTACTTATCTACTATTTACAATATTTACATGTTACTTGTATCTACTTTCTCTCCTATTTACAATCTTTCCGTCTTCATTCCTCTTCCTCCTTCCTTCTCTTCATCTCCATCTTACCCAACACTCCCTTCACCCATGCTACTGCCTTTTTTTCCGCCTTTTCATGCAACAATACCTCCATGCTTATCTCACTTCTTTCCACCTCCACGCACTCCTCCAACCAGTGCTCCACTCTTGCATCCCCCTTTCCACACAGTTCACACATCCTCTTCTCCCGTGAGAGCCAGAACCTATTGAAACCCTCCATGCACCCACACCTCATCCTCGCTATAAGCTCCTGACTTCCTTTCTCTCCTTTCTCACATAAATATTACGCTCTTGTCCTTGGTATAATCCACACATAGTTCCCGTTAAACCTTGACTCTCTTATTCTCTCTTCCCCCTCTGTCTTCTATCTCTCCATGCCATTTTGCTTAACCAAGTCATAAACCTTCCTTCCTTGTGCATCCTTCTCACTTCATCCATCTGCAGTCCATTCATTCTAAAATACCTTTCCCTCTCAGCCTCCATCTTCCCACCCCCTCTCCTGTTCTCCTTCTCCCACCAGCACTCCCTAACCAGCCTATTTCCCCCCTCTTCCGAAAATTTCTCATATTTACACGCCCTGCTCCCTGCTAGAATCCCTACACTCGTTCTTCCCGTCTCCCTCCTGACAATATACTTAGGCGTGTTCCTTGCCAACCCCAGGGTCCACTTTACATACCTCTCCTGCGTTCTATTCACCTCTTCATTTTCCTTCCACCCCACACCTCCACTCCATACAATAGCACACTCATCACTAGCGAATCAAACAGCTTCATTCTCCGTCCAAAATCATCTGCGAATAGCTTCTTTCCCAACCCCCACACCTGCCTCATCACCACATTTGCTCTCCTCACTCTCTCTTTTATGTGACCATCCACTCCCCCATTCCTCCGAAACACGAAGCCCAAGTACACAAACTCTTTCACCTCCTGCACCTCCTTTCCCTTCCACTTCCACTCTCCTCCCTTATCCCTTCCCCCTCCTTTTCTGAACACCATAACCTTGGACTTTTCCGCATTCAACTCTAACCCCTTCTTATCTAGGTGATTCTCAACCTCTTCATCATCTCCTTTAAGGCCTCCTCGCTATTTGCCAGCAACACTATTCATCTGCATACGCTAGTGACCAAATTCTAACCCTAAGTCTTTCATAAAAATTAATTTTTCGATTATTTTTATCTTGGGAGATAAAATGAGACCTTATTATCAGTGATAGGCCCGGTCCCAGAGTCACTATACTGTTCTTTTCTACCTGATGTCATTTGGTGAAGGCACTGAATGGAGAACCTGTGACACAATTATGTTCGGGGTCCTACTGAGAGTATCGTTTGAGTAATTAATTATTTGATTTTTTTTTTAATTTCTCAGACTTGAACAGAGCTTTGTAGCCCAGTTAGAAGCTGAGATAGAATCCTCTGTAAATAACTCTGTAAGCTAAAGTTATAGAAATTATAAAATTATTATGATACCTACGCTTTGTGAAAATTCCTATTTATCCTTCTGATTTTTCTCGCACATCTGCATTCATTAAAAAAAAAAAAATTGTTCAGTGTTTTTTTTTTGTCTTAAGGCCAAATCAAGCAGAGCCGATTTTTCGAAAAATATTTATATTTTGTTTAACAATCGAAAAAGTAAGAACAATAGCAGTGACACTCAGTGTTAGCTGTCTCTGCATTTTCGCCGCGTGCCTACGGGCCCTTGTCAAACGATAGGAGGCAGATACCCTGCAGCGAGTCGAATCACTCGGAACGAATGACCCTTTCATTGATATGAGATTAGGGCCCGCTGCAAATACTGAATTCTTGAAAGCATGGCTTGATACAATTCTAATTAGCAGAATTAACTCGCTTCTGATGAAAAAGATTCATATCCACTCGGTGCTGAAACTTTGCGTAATAATTTTTATGTTGATGACGTTTTGTTTGGAGCACATACCATGGAGGAGGCTCGTAGAAGACAAATTCAGTTAATAGAGATTTTGTCACTAGGCGGTCTTTCTTTGGATAAATGGGCTAGTAATTATCCACTACTACTAACTATACCAAGTGAACGTAACGAACTCGTTCTATCAGATTCAGAGCAGGCAGAGTCTATTCGAGTATTAGGATTGTCGTGGAATCCACTTTCTGATTGTTTTCAAATTCGCGTAGATATTCCTTCGACTGAAAAGAATACTAAGAGATCCGTTTTATCAACTATTGCACGGATGTATGATCCATTGGGATTTTTAACACCAATTATAATTAGAGCAAAAATATTAATGCAAGAACTCTGGCTATGTGGATCTGATTGGGATCAGAATTTACCGGGAGACCTTGAAACCTGTTGGCGTGATTATTGTTCTGAGCTGGTTACGCTCCAAAATCTTTCTATTCCGCGTTGGATGCAAGTTTGTCCAACCCAATGTGAATATCAGATTCACGGGTTCTCAGATGCATCTCGCTTAGCTTACGCAGCTTCCGTTTATCTGAGAGTTGTATATCCCGATAGAACGTGTGTCACTTTGATGATGAGAAAGTCAAAGGTCGCACCATTAAAGTCCATTTCTATACCAAAATTGGAATTATGTGCAGCCGTGCTTCTCGCAAAGTTAATCCAATATATTCTCGAAGCCCTAAAATGGAATTCAATCCCAATCTATGCCTGGTCAGATTCTTTAGATGTACTCGCATGGTTGCAAAAGACTCCTTCACGATGGCCCACCTTTATAGCCAATCGAGTGAGTGAAATGATCACTCGTATTCCTACTGTTTTATGGCGACATGTCCCATCTCCAGATAATCCCGCTGATTGTGGATCAAGAGGAATATCACCCTCAGAATTGGCCACACACCCTCTCTGGTGGACAGGCCCTATGTGGTTACTGCTTCCTGCAGAAAAATGGCCACAAACTAATATTAAACCAAATCCTGAAAATGAGATTTCCGAACAACCCGTTGCTATCGTTGACATGGTTACGCACTTGATAACCAAACCATCATCAGACTTGAATCTCTTTGAAAAATTTTCAAGTTGGCCTAAATTGTTACGGGTTACAATAAATATTTATAGATTTTTCCGTATTCTTCAGATCAAACTGAAATATGAAAGCTAAAGTTCATTGGTTACGCGTAGTTCAAGTTGCGGCCTTTTCTGATGAGTACAAAAACTTAAAAATGAAACGGGACATTTCAAGGTCAAGTCTATTAAGAAAATTAACTCCATTCTTGGATAATAATAATCTTATAAGACTTGGAGGTCGCCTACAATTTTCTTCGCTCTCTTATGAGGAAAAACACCCTGTTATCCTTGTAAGTCATCCCATTGTGTTGCTCATTGTTCGACATGCTCATCTCCGCACTTTACATGGTGGAGCTCAATTAATGACTCGAGTACTTAGACAAGAATTTTGGATAATTAAATCGCGGTCTCTGATTAGGAAATGTATTCGTAATTGTGTTTCTTGTGCAAGAAACCGCGCTGCAATCCCGATCCAGTTGATGGGAAGTTTACCTTCCAGTAGGGTAACGCCATCGCGACCATTTACTCATTGTGGCTTTGACTATGCCGGGCCTGTTGACGTTCTTAGATTCAGAGGCAGAGGGAGTAGATCCTGCAAGGCCTATATTAGCATATTTGTCTGCTTTGCAACTCGCGCGATACATCTTGAGCTTGTATCTGATTATACATCGGATGCATTTATTGGAGCACTGAAACGCCTTATTGGTCGACGCGGACTTCCTAAAACTATATATAGTGATAATGGCACTACTTTTCAGGGAGTTGATCGAGAATTGCGTAAAAACTTTAAAATTGTAACAAGTGATTCAAATGTATGCAATTATTTTGCAGCAGATGGTCTTGTCTGGAAGATGATTCCTCCAGGGGCACCTCACTTCGGAGGTCTCTGGGAAGCTGGAGTCAAAAGTACTAAGCATCATCTCAGGCGTTCAGTTGGAGATAAAAAGCTAACTCTCGAAGAGCTTACTACGCTTTTATGCCAAATAGAAGCCTGCTTGAATTCACGGCCAATAAATGTTGCATCTGATTCTGACCCTGAGAATTTCGTGCCTTTGACCCCAGGTCATTTTCTAACAGGGGGTCCCATTTTATCGCTACCAGAACCTTCATACCTTGATGTAAAAGATGGTCCTTTAGACTCTTGGCAAAACGTACAGAAAGAAGTTCAGCAGTTCTGGAAAATCTGGTCTACGGATTATTTAAACACATTGCAGCAGCGTTTCAAATGGGATCAAGCCCATTCTAACATAAAACCTAATGAATTGGTTATCCTTCGCGAGAAGCTTCTCCCTCCTACGAAATGGGATATGGCTCGTGTCGTGCAGTGTCACCCGGGCCTCGATGGCAAGGTCCGTGTGGTCACTGTTAAAACTGCAACATCTGAATTTGACCGTCCAATTACGCAGGTGTGTCGATTGCCAGTCTGTTCTGATTATTTAGATGATTGTGATATTTAAAATTAGACATAAGATGTAAATAGTTATTAGTTGTAATTTTGCAATTGTACTTGCAATTTTAATTTAAACCACGATACCAATATTATGTTCAGTCGCTTATAATTAACCGAAGTGAGCGGTATGTTGCGGCTAATTGATTTAATATAACTTATAATTAGTATAGCTTGACTCATTTTGATTAAAGTTTCGGTAATGTTCGTAATTTTTCGTAGCCTATCGGAATCACTTCCTTGTTTGAAGAGTCTTGTCTGCGAGTCGTCAGATAGATTTTGTCGTGCTCATGATCACACTTACCGATCTGAGAACTCGTGATTTCTCGGTCTTGTGTCAATTAAATCTCGTGGATTATGGCGATTATCAAGAGTGAAAAGGATTCTTAAACTGTATTCTGAAGATGCTGTTTTACAATAAAGTGTATTATGTGATTGAGTTCATTAACAGTGTGTCATATCAACATTCCTTTCTGAGTTTGAGTTCATTTCAGTGATAGTGATTTCATTTACGGTTACAATCCAGAATAAAAATTAAATTTACAAATACTAAACAATCATTCTTAAACAAATAATAATTGTTCGAATAATTAAAAATTATTTACAAAATACTTGGAAACTCGTCCCTTAACAATTAAAAATAATACTTGTTAAAAAAATCCAAAGAATACCTTTTTTTTAGTATGAATTTAATAGAAAACTGCTATTTTGCTGTTTTTTGGTCACTTTCCAAGCACAATAACAATGGCTTGAAAGGGGGGTGAGAAGTCAAAATTAAAACCTACTGGGTGGAAATTATTCTTTCAACATGCGTTAAGAGGTTTTGATAGTTTAATTCACAAAAAGTTTATAACAAGTAGCTCTTTTTTCCATTTTTTTTTTTTTTTTGAAATCAAGTTTTTCCCATTTGAAACCTCATGTTAATTTCTAAGGCTCGGGGACACGGGTTAACTTTGACAAAAAAAGAAAACAAGAAAAATGTTGAGTTGATAAATTGTAAATATAAATAATGTATTTATTTTTAAAATTGAACAATAGTTCGACTATTAACAATAAAATAATAATAAAATTGATTTTATAAGAAGATTATGAATCTGTTCATGATTAAATAATTTATAGATTTTTACGTTGAAAATTTAACTATTTTAATTCGAAAGCCTTAGTAATTAATGAAATGTTTGCATCCGATTGAAACTTCAAAATCTTTTTTCAATTTTCAAAAACATTTTGATTAATATATTCATAATTGAATGCTTTTATTCAATTTCAAATCCCATAAAAATATTATTACATTCTAAAATACTCCATTTTTTAAGCATTCAGTTAGAAAATTTTTAATTAAAGAATGTTTGTTTCAATATTCAACAATATTTGACTGTATGTATGTATGTATATTTGAACTCTCCCTTTTACGGGTTTGAGGGCCTCTGCTCCCTGTACATATGTTTACATTTCATCCTTAGTCTAACTTAATCGCTACTTATTTTCTAATGCATCGCCTTATATAATAACAATAATCTTAGTGCTACTCTTCTTAAACTACAGACAATGAGCGATCTTCCCGGGCTTCCGTTTTCTCTTACCATCAAATTCATTTAGACCGATTTGAAAACTTACTCGTTAGTTTCCTTTAAACAGGATTACCCGTTTGGCTCTGCCCTGACCCCTTGCTTTCTCTTATTTCTTCCAGTTTTTTCATCCACATCACTCCCTGTCCATTACCATCCAAAATCCATCTTACACATTCATCCACACTCAACTGTCCATCTTCCTCTCCTGTACACCTCTCTAACACATGTGCCCATCACTCCACTTCGTACCCACATACTCTGCACAGATTGTCCTCTTCATCCATCCAATATCTACAAGCTCTCACTCCTTCTCCCATTCTAAACCGTATCACCCTATTCCATTTGTCTTCCTTTTTCATCTTTTGCAAATATTTTGGTTCCGTCACCCCTTTGACCATCATATACCATCTATTGTACTTCGACTCCATAATCTTTCTCCACCTCTCTTCTCCTTGTCTTACTAATAGCTCTAATTCAATGTTCTGCCAATGCAGAACCCCTTCCTGTATATCACAAACACTCCTCCTTTTTTTTCCTTTCTTCCTCCCATTTTGAATTTCCCAAATTGCCTCTCGTCTCCTTGTTCCGAACTTCGTCCAAGCATACTTGTGCTATTCTGCTCCCCTCTCCCCTTTTCAGCTTCTCTTCAAACCTCCAGGCTCTCTTAATTTGTCTAGTTACCATTTTTTCCCTTCCTAGTTCTTCCCTTATCATGTATCCTGGACAACTCCAACTAACCCCCATTACCCATCTCAGAAATCTCTCATGTATGCTTTCCACTTTCCTATGTTCCTTCCATCCCCAAACCTCCACTCCATCACACAACACCGCCCAAACCAACGCATCAAACAACCAAACCCTCATTCTCCAATCGTCCTTGAACCTTCTCTTTCCTATACCCCATACTTGGCCCATTACTTTACTCGCACTTTCGATTCTTTTCCTCACCTGCAAATCGTTTCCCCGTCCTGACTCAAACCAAAAACCTAGGTAACAGAACTCCTCCACAATTTCCACTGTTTGTCCGTTCATCTTCCAAATGTAACCTATTTTGGTCTTTTTATTTCTGAAGCACATCACCTTGGTCTTCCCTACGTTCATCGTCAGTTCTTTTGTTCCCACGTACTCTTCGAAAATTCTTATCATTAGGTTCATCCCCTTCTCATCGTCTGCTATTAGAACTACGTCGTCCGCGTATGCTAGGGAGTATAGTTTGCTATTACCCAGGATCGTCCCCCCTTTCCCTTTCTCCTTTAGCTTCTCCTCTAGGTCTGCCAGCAGCAAATTAAAAAGTAGTGGACTCAACGGGCACCCTTGCCTTAGACCTCTTCCTGTCCAGAAAATCTCCCCTTTTTCCCAGCGTATCTTCACCCTAATCCTGGTTTCAGTAAAAATTTCCTTTATCCTCTCCACCAGCCCTTCTTCTATTCCCCTCTCTTTCATTGCCTGCCATAGCACTTTTCTATTCACTGAGTCAAAAGCTGCTTTGAAATCTACAAACAAAGCGACTAATTTCCCTCTTTTTCTCCCTAAGTTTCTGTTAACCAAGTAGTTGAGTACGTAAATGTTGTCTATTGTCCCCATCCCTTTTCTAAATCCCGTCTGGTTGTGTGGGATACTTTGCTTCTCTTCTATCTGGTTCTCTAACCTTTTTCTTAGAATTTCTGTGTATATTTTATAGCCCCCTTGCATGAGAGTGATCCCTCTGTACTGTTCTACCTTCTTACCCTCCCCTTTCTTAACAAGCGGTACTACCAGCCCTGTCATCCACTCCTCCGGCCACCCTTCTCCTTTCCAGACCTTGTTGCATATCCTCCACATTACTTCCCTAATCCCTCCTCCTCCATACTTTATCGCTTCGTTCTCCATACCATCCTCTCCTGTGGCCTTGTTTCTTTTCAGTCTATCTATCGCCTCATTTACTTCTTCTCTTGTTATTTCGTTCGCTTCCTCCATTTCTCCCTGGACTGTCTTTCTATTTTCCCCTTTGATCCTATTTTGTCCTCCCCCTAGCAGACCCTTGAAATAATCCGTCCAATCATCCATTTCTGTTTCTTCATTCACGCCCTTCCTTCCTCCTCTTTCCCTGTTTATCACATCCCAGACCCTACCTTCTTTGATTGCTTTTTCTACTTCTTCCTTGTATTTCTCCTTTCCCCTTTGCTTTTTCCCTTCCAGCATCTTCTCATGTTCTCTTTTTCTCCTGTTCTACTCCGCCTTCTCTATTTCTCCTTTCCTCCATTTTCTTACAGACTCTTTCATTCTCTCCTTACTCTCCCTGCATTCCTCGTCCCACCAGCCTCTCTCTCCCTCTTCTCTTCCTTCTTTTGTACCTATCTCATCCTTCACCTTCTCAATCGACCCTTTCAACCTTTTAATTAACGAGTCTTCCTCCTCCTCCTTTTCATATCTAACATTCTCCTTTTCCATCTTCTGTTCAAACACTTTTAATTTATCTACCCCCCAGACTCACATTTTCGTGTTCCTTTCCCCCCTCTTTCCTTTCTCCCTCTGCCACGCTTATGGACGCCACCTTTCAGTGTAGCTATTACTGGGAAGTGTTCTGACCCTATCTCATTCCCTACATTCATACTGCATATCATATTACTCATTCTCTCTTTCGCCAGGATGTAGTCTACTACTGTTTCTCCCTTACCTATAAATGTAATCTCTCCTTTCTCATCTCCTTTCATGTTGCCATTACATATAAACCGTCCGGTTTCTCCTATTATGTCTAGTAACCTCCTCCCCTCCCGGTCTATCTCCCTATGTTTGGAGCTCCTTATATATGCCTCCTTTTCTTCATGCCAAGTCCCTCCCGCTTGCTCGCCAGTCCAGGCATTTAAGTCACCTCCTATCAAAACCAATTCTTCCTTCTTTTCCTCCATCCACCTCCTTATTACTCTGCAACCTTCCTCTTCCCCTCTTCTTCTATATACACAAACCACCACTATTTTGACTTTCCCTATTATAATCCTTCTTACCATTGTTCCCTCCTTTTCTTCCCTGTCCTGCTCTGTTTTACCTTTTACTGTCAATTCTTTTCTCACCTCTGATACCATGCCCCCATTCCTCTACCTTTAACGTGTTCCTTTCTTGCTTCTTGCATTGTCCACACATACCCTTTAGGTAACAACCTTTTCATCCCCTTCCAATCCTTCTCATCCGCCCAGGTTTCACTCATCATAATCACATCCCACTTTTCTAACTCCCGCCAGAAACCTTCATTCTTGTTCTTCAAGCCTGACACATTCCAGAAAGCTATTTTCACTTTTTTCTCCTCCCTTCCTTCCCCTATCCTCCTTACTTTTCTTCCGCCTTGCTTTTTGGAAACCCCTCTGTTTGCTCCCTAGCCTCTTTTGTATCTTCCTTTCTTCTACCTTTCTCAACTCTTTCTCCCTTTTTCCTTATTTCTTCTACTTCCTCGTCCCAGACCCACTCCTCCCCATTTATCCATAGTCTGTCTCGCCCTATCCATACCATGCATCCCTTTTTCCTCTCTATCCATACCTACCTTACCAAAGAGTCCTCGATGTTTCCCGCTCTTAGCTTGCCTACCACTTGCCCCCCTTGCCCGACAACTATTTTCAACACCTAACCTCAAAACAAAATTTGCACGTTTCAACTTTCCTTTCTCACAACTTATTTCCACCCTTTACACACTTGCCTTCACTCACCCTTCTTCCTTTACACCTGCTCTCCGCACTCACTGTCCTTTCTGCACCCACACACGCTGATTCCCTTCACCAAAGCCAAAAAACGCAACACTTGACACAAAAGAGTTCTCTCACGATCGGTACCGAAAACGGAAGCCAACAATATTTGACTGTTTATTTAAAATAAGAAATTATAAATCAAACATTCAAAAATAAACTAAATAAAATTTCTTATTTCAAATAAAATAAACCTCGAATCGTTCGAATTTCAGGGTGCTGAATGTAAACTTTAAAATCTGCATTGTTTCATTTTTTTAAATTTTTAATTTGTAAATGAGATTTTTCAATTAAGGTTTTTCAGAAACAACTAATAATCACTAAATTGTACTGCTTTTGTGTTAAAATAGTTTGAAAATTATATAATTTTGAACACTTACAAATTTCTCTGAAAGAACTCTGGACACGATTTGAGGTTCGTTATATCTGTTATAATAAATTTAGAATAAGAAAGTAAAAATGAAATATATTCAAAAATAAACAAATTGAAATTGAATTATCTAAAATAAAATAAGCCGCGAATCATGCAAATTTCAGAGTGCTGAATGCAAACTTAAAAATTTGCATTGTTTCATTTTTGTTTTAATTTTTAATTTATAAGTGACATTTTTGAATGTTTCATACCGATGCGGACCGATATCTGTTCTCCGAAAGAACACATTGTGTAGCACTTATGTTACGCATCTACACTTAGCATTAGGCTAATTATATTTCATGAAGAAGAATATTAAAAATTGGAATATCATTACGAAAAATTCATTATTATGACACTTATCATTATTATTACACATCTACGTACACAAAACTTATAAGAAAAATATTTAAAATTGTTTCTTTTTTTCAAATTAAACACAGGATATTTTCCTCCTATTTGTAAATAATTTACAATTGTTTAAACAAGTATTATTCGTTTGAGAGAGGGGGAGGGGAAAGAGAGAGAGAGAGGCCTCCGTTCTGTGACATGAGACTCAGCGCGTGTGTCAGAGGCCTGCGTTACACTTTCTAGCCATGGTTTCATTTGAATCAGGCACGACTCCCCATATCGAGGTCTAAGATGTTTACACATCAAAAATTACTAAATATCCTTAAGAAAAAAATATTACTCTCAACATCTGTTGATTGTGTTACGTCCAACATACCGTAACTCCTTTCATTCTGAAAGGTCCTCGTTTTAGCTCACACCACAAGGATCTTGTCCAAGGGATGAGGAAATAATGCAGTTACGTTACTTGTACATAGGCCCAGTGAAGAAAGTTTTTTTTTAATTTAAAATTGGAAGGGGGAAGTTGTCATTTGGATGCAAAATAACTCCCCTAAAGTTTCATAAAAAAATTCCTTCCTCACTCGCATTCATTTTATATATGAAAATGATGAAAACTCGCACTTTTCTCATTATTCGGTGAGAAAAAAAATTTAAAGCCCAAACTGATCGGAAAAGTTGTAAACGGCAACTGGATTCGTAACTGTGTTACACAATGGATTTAAAGTTGATAAAAATGATAAAAACTTGAATTTTCGCTATTTTCTAATGACTATCGCACATTTCTCGACTCCCTGTCGATCAGAAATTTAATATATGTGACTAGAAATGTATTTTAGAGAGTAAATTGTAAAGCAATATTTAATAGATCAAAACTGGGATTATTTTTTCTACTTTTGTGAGAAAAATAACGAAAAATTTTATATTTTTTATTCTTATTCAATAAGGAAGACAAATGTCTGAGATAGGGATAGCTATACAAAGTTGCAACTAAATTTATGCTTTAATTATATAGATGCTGTTACGCGCCATGTGTTCAGGAATTGGAATCTGGCTTGAACTGAGTCTTACAAGGGGACCTTTAGGTCCGCTTTTTTTTCAATTAATACTTTCCTTACGTACCAGAGGTGTTCTGAGAAAAATCAAGAAGACGCAATTTTGACCCATTTTCGAGAAAAATGCATTTCAAAAATTGTAAAACGGATGGTCATTGAGCCGGTGTAAAAGTATATCGAAGAGTCGGTAGCTCCCTGGCAGAGCGCTCGGCTGGTATCCGCAAGGTTGCGCGTTCGATTCTCGCTATCTATACTATTTTTTATTCCATTTTTGAATAACATTTGATAAAATTATACCATTTAATCATTAATTATTTCCTATTTTCAATGAAAACTCTTTTAATCGTATTTTTATCACCACTCGTTTGGACAATTTAGCATTTTATTAAAAAATTTTTTTATTCAATAGTTTCTAGTATCTATATTATTAAATTAAAGTTGGAACGAAGTTCTTCAAATGAAAATTCAAATAATAAATACGAAATGCCAGTGGATGTACTGACTGATTTCATAGATATTTACTAACAAGAATCAGAAGTGTTTTGAAAGTGTATTTTTTCACTTTGTTCCTACTTTAATTTAATAATATAGATACTGGTAACTATTGAAGAATGAAGAATTTTAATAAAATGCACAATTGTCCAAAGGAGTGGTTATAAAAATACTATTAATAGAGTTTTTATTTAAAATAAGGAATACATAATCATTAAATGGTATAATTTTATCAAATTTTATTCAAAAATAGAATAAACAAGCATTTTAATTAATAAAAAAAAGTATGGATAGCGAGAATCAAACGCGCAACCTTCCGGCTATAGGCCGAACGCTCTGCCAGTAAGCTACCGACGATTCGAAATACTTTTGCACCGGCTCGATGACCATCCGTTCGCAATTTTCGAAATGCATTTTTCTCAAAAATGGGTCAAAATTGCGTCTACTTGACTTGAATATGAAAAACAGGTGCCAAGGAAGTGTCTGCATGGAGTAAATTCAAAGCAAGTAACTACCGATCCTGGGGGCCGAATATTGAGGAGACATTCAGGCACGCTCACGCTATTGTACTCACTACAAATACTACAATGCATACCCTTTACCTCAACCCGGCAAGTTCTAGGGCTTACGCAAACTGTAATTCACTTTTATCATGAAAATTGTACATCATAATCGAAAAATGAAAAGAACCCGAGTTTCCTATTTTGGCAATAGAATGCCAATATCAAACATTTCGATTGAACTCTTTTAATCTATCACAAAAATAGTTTCTATTATTGGGATCTTTTTTTCATGTGAGCAAGAATCATTTGCAAGCCATATCATTCAGGCATACCAAATAAGTATAATTTTTGGCAATACTTTCAGGTGAACTAGCCGCGAGAAGTTGAAACAAACTTTGAAATGTTGAAAATACTCTACTTGAATTTTCGTCCAATCGAAACATTTCATTGGGATAGTTTCGAAATATACTTGATATCCAGTGAAAATTTGAAAATAAACTTTGCATTATAGCAGGAAAATAGCGTTTAGTATTGAAATCTTATTTTTAGTTGTGAAATAATAGTTACAAACTCGAAATTGGTCTTCAGAAGTAGGAGGAGATATAAAATTATTTTGCTGAAGTGGGGAGGCCCCTGGGCATTTGAGAATAAAGTTTCGAATTTACATTTTTTAAATACGCATTTGTATTGATAATTTTGTTACGCATCTTTTTCTTCTAATAGAAAAAGTTGTAGCTTTTTTAGTTTTTGAATTATTTTCAAGAAACTATTTTTTTTTCATCTGAATAAAATATTTCGTGTTTTTTCACTTCAACTCGCGACGAAATCGGCACTTTTAAATATTTTAAAGTAAAATTTATGAGAGGTATACACTGTACAGTGGGCTGGGAGACCACCGAAAGTGGCCAAAAGTCAAATTTGGTTTGGATTTACATTGAACTTGGTATAAGGGGGTTTTGGAGGTCGCTGATTTCGAATTTAACGTCAAAATTCATAAATTAAAAATGGCGGATCCTATATGGCGCGTGTCATTTCTAAATGTTTACTTATTTAAATGAAACTTGGTGTGAGGAGGCTTCTGAGGTCGCTGATTTCGAATTTGACGTCGAAATTCTTAAATTCAAAATAGAGAATCTAATATTGCGCCTAAAATTTCGAAATTTTTTTCTCATTTTTATTTGTATTTGTATTTTTACATATTTGTATCAAACTTTGAAATGAGTCCTCTTCCTTCTAATTAAATATCTCCGTCCACTTCAAACTTTTCTTCGTCGGTTAATTCGAGTTCGTCTAAGTAAAAATTTAGAAATGTCGGGCGCCACATTGGATCCGCTATTTTAAATTTATGAATTTTGACGTCAGATTCGAAATCAGGGACTTCAGAAACCCCCTCATACCCAGTTGCATATGAATATGTAAAATTTCGAAATCAGCGACCTCAGAAACCTCCTTACACCAAGTTTCATATAAATCCAAACAAAAAATTTGACTTTTGGCCACTTCGGTGATCTCCAGCACACTGTGCACGCTCAACTTCATTCACTAATATCTTCGTCAAATGTCAATGGTGGCAGGCGGTGGCAAATAACCTGATAGTAAACATCATAATGAGCCTAAAAGCACTATAGAACTTTAGATACCAGGTGTAACCTCGGGGAACTTTTGATTAAAAAATTGTCTATTGCTGTGAATTCCTTAAATGCATGAATACAAAGTGAGATTATTCAAACCCGAGCTAAAATTTGGATTTCTTTTCTATAACGTAATTATTTATGACCACTCTACACGGAGAGAAAAACCAGTGTTTGAAACGACGCTTATTCGTCGTTTGAAACTACGAGTCTTGATCGTCGTTCAAAAGGACGAGATCTGTAGCTTGAAATGACGAAATCGTCGTTCAAAACGACGATACGTATCGTCGTTTGAAACCACGACTCTCGTCGTTTGAAACGACGTGGATCGAAGCGATTCGTAGGATGAAACGACGATATTCGTCGTCTCAGACGACGACGAGTCGTCGTTTTGGACTACGATGCCCTTTCGTCGTTTCAAACGCTGATTTTTCTCTCCGTGTAATAAGCAGAAATGATTGTAACATTTTGGTTCGTAACATCATGAACGAGATTTTCGAAGATTTTATTCAAAAAACAGTAACAAAAAAAAAAGAAACATTTCTTCAATTCTTAACGCTCTAGAATTAAGAGGACTAGTTAAACTATCATAAAATTTGTTGAAAAGTTTCTTCAACTCATCTATAATATGAAAAATAATTCTTCCATTAATAACTCTGAAGTTGACTTTTGGCCACTTTTGGTGGTCTCTCAGCCCACTGTACACTGGCATCTTGTGCGATCGATGACGTTAGCAAAAGTTGAAAATGTTTGTTTGAACAAAAGCTAATAATTTTTTGCCGAGGCGTTGCACAATTCGTGCACAAACAACTTTGATCGTTTCGGGAGTCGAGCGAATTTTGAGCAAGCACAAGTTTTCAGTGAGAAAGTTGGTCAGGAAGGTTCAAAGCAGTTTTCTGCAAATTTTTAGCTCAACTGAAATAGAAGTTAGCAAACTGTTGATCTTTTACTTTTCTGACGCGAGCGATTTTCTCTCACGTAGGCTGTGGTTCGGCCGGTAAGACGTTTCTGTACACAAACTCCGTCGCAGAGGCCGGTCAGATACAGATAATTTTTATTTAAAATAATAAAAATCAGGAATTATTCTGAGTTGCGTAAAATGGGTAGTGATAATTCAGAATCATTAGTGTTAAATTTTTGGTAGTATTAAAATAAAAATATGTAATAAATGAACACATGAAGGCAAATAAAATACAAAAATTAAAGTGGTAACACTATATTTATCGCAGAATCAAATTAGTCAATATTAATTATTTTGATAAACACATGAAATACATTATTAACTTTGACTCAAAAAATAATTTTATGTAAATTTACTAGTCAATTTAACCAGACTTTCTATAGTTAAAGCTTATGATTATCACTTTAAAACAATAGTAGATTTATTCTGAAAATGATCTCTAATTTTTTCAAGTAAAAACCGTCACTGAATTTATATTATGAAATTTTTTACAGATGTCATAATACGTATTCAGATAGAACTTTGAAAAAATATCATGTAATATTTCAACGATTATTTTTGTTGAAAAAAGTCAGAAAGTGTATGCAGGTATATTTACAAATAGAGGTTAGACAGAGGCCACGCGGGATACCAGAAAGGAAACGTGTACAGATTATTTATTTTTAAGAAATTTATGAAGCTGATTGCTCTAGAAGTGGCAACATTAAAATATTTTAATCAGAAAGAAAAGAAACGAATTATTGTGAACCATGATTTTTCATGTTTTATTGCATTTGAATCAAAAAATTTCTCACGTACTCTAAGGCAGAGTTCATTTCAGTCTGTGGCCACAACGGCTTGCCCGGCATGGCGCAGCCTACGCAGGAGATAATTGATCGCGCCGGAAAATTAAAACATCAACAGTTTGTTAACTACTATTTCAATTGAGCTAAAAATTTTGAGAAAACTTCTTTAAACACCAAATATTTTATTCAGATAAAAAAACAGTTTTTTGTAAATAATTCAAAAACTAAAAAGGCTAAAACTTTTTCTATTTAAAGAAAAAGATGCGTAATAAAATTATCAATACAAATGCGTATTTAAAAAACTCAAATTCGAAACCCTATTCTCAAAGGGCCAGGAGCCTCCCCACTAAAGCAAAATAATTTTATATCTCCTTCTTGCTACTGCTACTCAATTAGTCTTCAAAAGTAGGGTAACTTTGACCAAGCATATTTTTAATGTCATCAATATTTATTTAAATTTGACAAATTGTCGTTATGTTTTATTCATTTATGAATCCAGGCATACCACATACGTTATAATTGTTAGCAATGGTTATACATAAAATGTAGCCACAAGAAGTCGAAATAAAGTTTGAAATGTTGAAAGTACTCTACTTGAATTTTCATCTAATCGAAACATTTCATTGGGATAGTTTCAAAATATGCTTTTTTTCTAGTATATTGCATATTGCATAATATATTGCATATTCCTACGTTTTAATGGTAAAATAATAGTTACAAACTAGAAATTAGTCTTCAGAAGTAGGGTAACTTTGACCAAGCATATTTTTAATGTCATCAATATTTATTACAATTTGACAAATTGTCGTTCTACCTTATTTATTTACGAATCCAGGCATACCACATACGTTATAATTGTTAACAGTAGTTGTACATAAAATATAGCTGCGAGAAGTCGAAATAAAGTTTGAAATGTTGAAAATTATACTCTACTTGAATTTTCGTCTAACCGAAATATTTCATTGGGATAGTTTCGAAATATGCTTTTTTTCTAGTATATTGCAAAATTTGATTACAAAATTTTCACTAGATCTCAAGTATATTTCGAAACTATCCCAATGAAATGTTTCGATCAGATGAAAATTCAAATAGAGTATTTTCAACATTTCCAACTTTATTTCGACTTCTTGCGGCTATATTTTATGTATAACCATTGTTAAGAATTATGATTTATGTGGTATGCCAGGATTCACAAAGAAATAAAGTAGAACGGCAATCTGTCAAATTTTAATAAATATTGATGATATTAAAAATATGCTTGGTCAAAGTTACCGTACTTTGGAGACTAATTTCTAGTTTTTAACTATTATTTTACAATTAAAAAGTAAGATTTCATTACAAAACGCTTTTTTTTAGCATAATGCCAAATGTTATTCCAATTTTTCACTGGATATCAAGTACATTTCGAAACTATCCCAATGAAATTTTTCGATTAGACGAAAATTCAAATAGAGTACTTTCAACATTTCAAACTTTCTTTCGACTTCTTGCGGCTATATTTTATGTACAACGATTTTTAACAATTATAACGTATGTGGTAAATATATTCTCGGTTTGTAATTGTTATTTTACATTTAAAAAGTAAGATTTCAGTACAAAACGCTTTCTTTCTAGTATATTTCGAAACCATCCCAATGAAATGGTTCAAATAAAGCATTTTCGAAATCTCAAACTTTATTGTTTCGACTAAGTGCGGCTACTATATCAGAAACTATTGTTGACAATTATTACTTGTGTGGCATGCCTGAATTCATAAACGAATAACGTGGAAGGGATTTCTAAAGATAATTGAAAAGGAAATAAATCTTTAAAGATCAACTGGGATTGAAAATATGAATAGATTTTTTCAATCTTTTTTTGATAAACTCTTAATAATATAACGAGACTAATGCAGTCCATTTAAATTTAATTAAGTAATATTGTACAAAATTTGGATTTTTCTCCACTGTATCTAATCTCAAACAATGGGAAGGTCGCGCGAGGCCAAAAACCGTCCGCTCGACAATCTTTCCCCTGCCGCAAGAGTACAGGTTTCCAGACAATGCCTGACCCAGGCCGACTGTCCCCTGATAATGACTTTATTGCAGGAAATATTTTTCACACTTTTGTTCCGATGTGCCCTTTTTTTCCTGAAAATATTCCTACTGTGATTGGCTGTCGAAAATTTTTGTTCACTAACAAGCTCCACCCTTTAGGGCGTGCTTTTCATATTTCTGTCTCTCTCGCACACTCAACTCAGAATTCCCACGGGTTTCTTCAGCCCTCTTAATTCCTGAAGCTGATGAGAGATGATCTTTCTGCAGTTCTTTACGAGCTTTTTTCCTTTCGCGAGATATTTTACTTTTGTCAAAAACCAATCCTGCTACTTCAGGAACATATTTACTTATGTCATATAGGATCCCGGAAGCCAATGCTGCAGCAGATCTATCTCCTATGGTATATATATCGCAAAGTTGAGAAAACATCGGACACTTTATTCTTGTTTGCCCAGTTGGTAATTTGCTTCGAGGGGGACACATCCTTCTACATCATCGTCTTCTTCTTTAACCTCAGTTGAATTCTCGTGTTCTGCAACTTCACTTATATCAGCGTTTGCTTCGGCTTCCACTGTCTGTTGCTTGATATTAAATTCATCTTCACCTCTTACCATTTCACCCATACGCTTTAGTCGGTCCTGATGTTTCTCTGTAATACTGGAAGGTGTAGAATAGAGAAGAGAAATATCGGTAAAATAATGTATCGATATGCATCGATATTTTCTGAAAAAATCGACATTTATCGATAATTTCCCCCTCCCTCCACCATCCTAACCTGACCCGAATCAGCGGCTCAGCGATTTACATTAAAAATATGAGAAACACAAACAGTTTAGAAATACAAGTAGTTTATTGTGTGTTTTTTGTAATGAAAAATAATACAAATGTTACGAACCAACCTGCCTTCGAATAATTAGATTTTATTTCTTTTTCAAAGACTGAAAATTAGGTAGTGTGGAATTTAATTCATTGATTCGCCCGGAGGTATTTCAGACAATCACCTGAGATCGCTCTCAGGTGTTTATTATTATTTTTGTGGGATTCGTTTTAATCTCTGCTTCCTAGAAGTACTTTGGCATACGCCTTAGAAAATTTTTGAAATTGGGCTAGGGTCGGTAAATAACATTCAATTCATTGTTATGTAGTTCCAAACAAAGTTGCACAAGTCCTAAGCTTATTGATTTGACCCAAATTTTACATGTTTGCTACACTAAAGAAAAGAAAACAAGAATATAAGTTTCAAGCTACCCTTACAACTACCGTCTAATCCCTGAGCGTAGGAGATTGACGGGTCAATTCAAAACTTTCGTTAGTTCTGACGCTCAGAACGTATGCCAAATTTCGAAACACTGTCGTTTTAGTTAATGTGACCGGGACGCAAGAGACACAGAGAGAGAGATAGAGAGCAAGGGATCGTTACAATAATTAGTGGGTAATTTACTTCTGACCTTTTGTTCTGCATGGTAAATTAATCCTTGTTTTGGTCCACTCCTCAGCATTCACCACTCACACGCGTCGCCCAGTCGCCCCGAAGGTTCACAAAACCGAAACTGTTGTGTGTCGAGATTTCCCATAGTTGTTCGATCAATTTCCTACGGAAATTTCCTTTTCCTTACGAAACGGCGCGATTTGATGGCAAGTCAGTCGATCACTTTTCACGATCAAGATTCACTTTCTAGTTCTTATTTGAAATGCCGAACATTTCACCACTCCCGTTTGCACTTCGCTGGTTACGATCGCGTTTTGCGTTTGTACTATTAACATCCCCAAACCCCCCATGGCACACCTTTTTTCGGTAAATTAAACCTTCCGGGCGACTCCGCGACGCGAGCTCGTAGGGAAATACGGTTGGAGCGGGGAAATAATTAAATCAATTTCCCTTTTATTCCCATTTTGACAACCTCGCCGGTCAAGGTGTTAACGAAGAATGCTATTGAGTCTTGGTGAAAATCAGACTCGTTAAGGTAGGGGTATCGGTATGATGGGAGAATAAAATTTTGGTCTCTGCTGATTGCCGTGGGAATGATGGCCGGATGTGGCGTGACTTCCAAAACGCTGATGCTGATACGGCATCGACTAAGCAATATTTCAGGGCACGTGCATTGATGTCAATTTGAGGTTGCACTTTTTAACTTAGCTTATTAAAATTATTATTTCCATGATCGATAACGACAGCTAAATCCATCAGCAAAATTTATGCTTTATTTCAAGTTTTAATTTCAAGTGGAGTATAAGTTTTTGGAATTTAGGAAACTATTTACTGAAATTGTTGATTAGCAATTTGCACAGAGATGGTGCCTACACCAATATTGCTTATTGATTTCGAAAGTCAATAATCAATATGGGGTAGTTCTACATTAGCTTCCCTTAGAATGGGACTATTATGGCTTGCTATCGATCACCGAAATCTTAATATGGTTTCATCGGTCCCAAAATTTATAGAAAGACGCCTGGAAAACTATTAAGGATTCTATGATAATCGATTTTTCGGTTATGTTAATAATCATAATTTTATTAAATATTTCGAAGTCAGTCAGCGACTCGGTGCTGTCAGGAGAGCATGAATATAAGAGAAGTGGCACGCGATATTGTAATTATTGCTGTTTCGCTCTCGCGCTCTCTCTCTCCAACGAGCGGTAACGCCTAAGATTGTATATGTAGCTAGTGGCTAAGGGGGACGGAGGGAAGATCGCGGTCACGGCATATCAACGCAATGACGCGAAGGCCATGAGAACTAGCCATCAATAATTAGATTGCTCCTTCTCATAGGGTCTGCCGTAACAAACCCGCTCTGGAGTAGAAATGATCGTCCCCGATTATTACCAGTGTCCGAGATCTTCTCTCCTCCCAGGCCTTATGGTTAATTCTTATAATCCTTGAGTTGTTTCCTTAAATAAACGTCGCTATAATTTGTATGTCGTATGCCCAAAAGCTATTATATTAGATGAAGTGCACATATTGTTAATCATACAGCGAATAAGTTTTTTATCTAGGTTTATTGTAATTAAATCTGTTCACATGACAGGCCTCAATTGTCTTTTTATTATAGTCAATTTATAACATCCATCCATTCATCCATTCCAACACTTTTTTAGGGACTTCATTCCCATGTACCACCATTGATCACGACACTACACTGATTCAGCAGGCTGATGTTGATGTCTTGTTGTCATTTATCTTTCATGGAGCATCAGAACAGTGTGGGTCTAAGATTTTACGCCGGTTGTAGCATTTGTTTTGGCATTACGACCCTTGATGACGGGGTAACTTCCTTGTTGGCCGCAGCCTCAATGGTATCCGTTGAGGTGAAATGTGGCTGATCCTTAAATTCTCCTTTAGGTGTAGGGACTAGTTTCCTCTCGTCATGGCTTTTTAATTCCTCCAGGTTTAATGAAAACTCTGAACAGTCTATTCTCTCTTGGGTTGGACTAACACTCTATGTCACTTGTATCTTTTCCTTATCGATTCCCTGGTTCCTTGGCTTGCGATTGAAACAGGTCCAACAACTAGTCAGGAGCAATAGCAATTTAGTACGGCCAATGTAACCCAATATTAGTATTGCAAGTAACCCTGATCCTGCATAAGATCCCTGTATTAGTAGATGCTGGGTTGTCTTATCCTGCCTTTGCAAAGTGAGATCATACAATTGTCGCTCTACTTGTTCTAGCGCTTTTTCGCCTTCCTTGTATAGCTGCTCATTATGGTATTCCTTCACAGGTTCCTTGGACATCTTCGTTGGAAATTTAAGTTGCTGGGCTTCTTGTAATTTGGTAGATAATTCAGATAAGTTTAAGTGTATGTGAGGTTCATAAATTGCTACCACGGATTCCCTCATAGGTTGCAAGCCTGGTAGAGTTACTTGTGCTGTTTTTAAGTGACATCCAGGTGCAATTTCAATTAGACCCAGTCCCTGAAGTCGAAGATGATGAACGGACTGGCCGACACAATTTAAATCTGCTGCTAGCTCGTTGGACAAGGAGTAGATCCAACCACTTAACGATGGCAAGGCCTTCCAATAAGGTTGGCTTTCGTAAGATATTTTGATATCGCACGACTTGAATGATGCCATTGTTGGCTCCAGTAGAAGTTGTGATTCATAAGTTTTATAGTGCGAAACCTCGCAAATAGGGAACACGCCTGGGCAAAGGATGTAGTCTTCCAGTTGGTTACATTGGGCTTGTTCGACACGGGTCATTAACATGTAGGTTCGCTGCGTGTCTTCCATTGCGATGTATGCAAATTCTGACTTTATGTATGCTCGTCCAGATCCGTTTCCCAGAATAGATTGTTGGACAGGCAGTGGGTGCATTTCGTACATCGTATATTCTGCGCGCTCTAATAGTGGAATATCTAATAGAACTTGTAGTGTTCCGTTTTTACAAATTATGGTTACCGTGGCAGTCTTGGCTAATTTTTCTATATTCACCCGTGGTTTGGGCACTGGAAAAGTTACCGTAGGTGCGTGATCCTGAATGTCTCGAAAAATGGGTTGAATTTGTTCCGCCGTCAAGAGGGAAGGATGAAGTTCTCCCCTCCTTGCGGCGTGGATGACATTCATAATGCGATTTGCAGAACGAATGTACTCATCTATCCCCGCTTCGAAAGCTTGCAGTACTCTGATGAATTCAGATGTCAAACTGATATCGTGGATTTCCTGTCGGTCTTCGTTGACCTTTTGAACGATTCGAAATAGTTGGTTACGAAGGTGATCCTGCTGTTTTTCGTAGTCTCTAGCAACCTCGTGTATATTTTCTAATTGTGATCGGATGATGTGTGTTTGCTTACTCATCAGATGGGATAGGTTAGCCTGCGCATGGTCAAGCTCATTGATTTTTGAATCCATTTCTTCTCCATCATTGTACGTTAGCAGTCCCGCTACGGGTCCAACGATCCCTCCTAAGAATCCAAGCATTGGGGTTGTTCTTCGTTTTCTCATGCCTGAAGGTAAATGGTCTGGTAGATTTTCACTGGTATGGTACGATAGTTCGTCAGGTTCTTGCTCGATGTCTCTTCGAAGTCCTTCTGCAACATCCAGTTTGGGTTGTATGTGGTGGTCTACGAGGATGTTGCTGCAGTCAATTTCGTGCTTCGGTCTGCAGTATTTTGCCAAAATGCGAAGCCTTGTCTGCCATTCTGTGAGCAACTCATGAAGTTTAGCCACTTGCAGAAAGGTATTGATCCTCCAATGACTGACTACCCGACGCACTGATCCTGAGTGCTCGTAGAACATTCCAGTGCTTCTTTGGAACTGGAGGTTCTTGAAATGTTCTTCGATGGTGCCGTGGACCGGCCAATGGATGTAGCATAAAGACAATATAATCAAGAGTGGTGCGTGGACGTACATGATTTTCTATCCGATAGACTTCGTTCTGAACAATTAAACGTTTGGCTATTAATTTATTATACCGCCTGCATGAATAAATGACCAAAGGCGTGTAAACCCTTACAATGACGTTCGTTCCCCGCATATGTAATCATTATGACCTGTAGAATAGCATTATCAACAGTATGTAACCATAAGTTTGTCAGCGTGCTTGGTGAATCTTGTACCATCGTCGGCCTCAAGGATCACATTATGATTTTCCGTGAAGCCTACTATGGTATAAGTGCCAACCGCTCGTTTATCAAACTTATCTCTACGTACGTCTTTGAACACTATTACTTTATCGCCGATAACGGCATTCAGGGGCCGGGCCTTTTTGTCGTATTGTAACTTGGAATGTTCTTTACTCTGAATTATGTTTTTAGCGGCAATCTTTTGAATTTCATTCAGCCAAATGATCAGATCCCGAAGATAAGACCCGTATGTTTCTAATTTATCTGGAGAGGGAAGTGAACTAGGGGTTCGTACTAATCTTCCATGAACTAATTCAAATGGTGTAATGTTTTTTGATTCATGAACAGAAGTATTGTACGCGAACATTGCGAACGGCAACAATCGATCCCAGTCATCAAAACCCTCTACATAGTGTTTTATGTAGTCCGTGAGTACAATATGACTACGCTCAAGCGAACGTTTAGTCTGAGGCCGTTATCCCGAGGTGGTTAAGTGTATAACCCCGAATAACGACCCTAATTTGCGCATAAGTTTGCTAATGAAGCATCCCCCTCTGTCCGTGAGGATGCAACGAGGAGCTCCGTATTGAGCGAATAGATGTTGTGCCACGGCGTGAGCTACTATAGTGGAGTTCATAGATGGAATGGGCACTGCAATGCATAACTTGGAAAAATTTTCTTGCATTGTAAGTATGTACTGATTGCCGTTAGGGGTGGTTGACAGCTTTCCCACAATGTCTAGAGAGACTTTATCAAACACCCCCAATGGTGTGTCAGTTATTACCACAGGTTCACGTGTACGCGCCCGCACTAATTTGTTTTCTAAGCAACTCCTACAGTTTCTAATGTATTCAGTTACATCGTTACGTAATTTTGGCCAGGTGTACTTTTCTCGTATCGGATTGTACGTTTCCGTTACCCCTTTGTGTCCCCCTTAACAAACTATCGTGGTTTTCGGATATAATTTTCGTACGAATCTCCACGGGAGGAACTTCTACTTTTCCATGGCATATAGTTATAACCGGAGGGCCCTTTTGGAATATGTCCGACAACAACTCCGCCATCCCGTTTTGAGGAATCCTACCTAATAGGTCTCCTGAATTAGCAATCCGACAAGTTCCGTGCTGGTTGCATTCTAGTGTTCTCTTTAAATTCCTCAATCCTCGTTCAACTTCATCCCAATCAACATCGTCAAAATGGTTCTTCTTAATAACTATTGAATAAACGTTGTACTTCCCTGAAGGGGTAACTAAAATTTGACCTTTCTTGGGTTGTTTTGAACATAGATCTTGGGGATTCACACGATCTGTTGCAATTAATAATTTGATAATTTTATTTACGGGCTCGCAATCTTCTGAAATAAAATGTGCATAATGATCGCGGCGGTATGTTATCGGTTCACTCCACTCATATCGGATGGACGGGACTATTGTTGGATCTTGTATTTTTGATCATTTTGTTGTTGTTGCGATTTCGTTAACTTCTTCTGCTGAAGGAGAAGAGTTCAGGTCCAAACACGGTATCTCCACGTTAATGGGTGATCGGACCATTGACGCCTCTGGATCCCTCTGATCTTCGCAAGAAACGGATGACAGTTGAGAAGGCCCCGGTGTCAGGCGATCGGGAATTGGGCCTATTGTATGGTTCCCCTCTCCATCGACCGACAAGGAGGTTTTTTGATTTCCTTTTAAAGCGGGAGTTGATCGTGCGAAAGGCATAGGTACTACTGTTGGAGTTTGAAATAGCGATCTTCGTGAAGGTTGCTGACCTAATATTGGCGAGGCTAGTACCTCCGGTGTTCCCTTAAAACGTACAGTACTTCGTCGCCGATTTATCCCCGTAAGTGCATCTTTAGGTTGTTTGGTTTCTAATTCCTTTTCATCTTTTTGATTTAAATGTATTTGAAATTACTCTAAAAATTTATTCACTCGGTCTGGTAAAGGGTTATCGGTCCCTACGCAAGGATCCATGTTCTTTAGATGGAGCAGAAGCTCCTGGTCGTCTTCTCCCTCCGAAACCACAGTAACATTTACTTGAATAGGTCCATCTGGATATGATTGATCTAACCCTTCGTTATCCCAGAAATAAGATTGATGTTCTGTAAGCGTTTTATTGAACTGAGCTACAGATTTCTGAATTGCTCCTTTCATGTCGGGAATCATCACCATCTCTGCTGATGAACTTTCACTGTCTTCGCTACTGGTGCAGTTTGGACTGAGGTTCACTATGACTTCGGAACTTCTTGAAGGTTCCTCAGAAATATCCTTGTGGGAAGTTCCGGCTTCTAGTAAAGCTGGAGTAGCTAATCTATTTTTCGTAATTCCATCCCTAGCAAGTTGGCCTGCTTCTTCATTTCCTTCAATTCCCTGATGCCCGGGAACACGATTCCAGGTTACATCCAAAGGAACTAAGGCTTCTTTTAGTTCTTCAAATTCTATTCTATTAACTACTGGTTTCCCATCGGCGGTCTTCCGCCCATTGGCTTCCCAAGCGGGTATCCACTTAGTGCAACTATCAATGAGAAATTTAGAATCTGAGAATATTGATAATTTAGTGACTCCATTTTCAGTAGCCTTTCTGGCTGCAGCTGTTGCAGCTTGCATCTCGGCAGAGTTATTAGTTTGCCACCCTTGAGCAGGTTCAGAAATATTCCATGGATGATTAGGGCCAAACCACACCCCTATGCCTCCTTTGGGCTCTCCTTTCTGATTGTGAATGCAGGCCCCGTCTACATATACTTCAGTTGGTTGAACGTTTTGAGCAGGGAACCATGGGCTTGGTAAATAAGGTGGAGCTTTCTTTACTGTAATGTCTTTCGATGGAATTACAAGAGTTGGTTTTAGACTTGGAAGCACGCTATGATCTTTTCTGAAAACGGGCGCGCTAGAGTCTTCGCTATCTTCGGATGAAGCATCCTCAGAAGACGGATTTTCCTGGATATAGGCAGGTGGTTTAGGCTCATTTCCCTTGCGTAACCTTTGTTTCAGTCTAGTTGCTATCGAACTTCTGTCCAAAACAGGCTCCTTATAATGGGCAGGGGGTTGATAGGTCTTGTCCAAATCATCAACGGAAATTCCCGGCAGTCTCTTTCTTCGTCCCCTTGCGGCTTGAGTCACAGATTGTTCTTGTGAGGCTAGCAATGTTACTAATGGTTTGAGGACTCTTTCCCCTACTGTAGATTTGCCCTTGGTTTTAGGCAAGGTGGCGCCTGTAATAGAAGACTTTTGTTTTTGAACCGTGGATTTAGTTGTTAGACCTGAACTAGTTGATGGTTGTAACAACGGTGAGATTTGAGATCGTGTTCGTGGTTTATCTTCCTTTGAATCGCTCGCCTCAGTTGGATTCGATGTAAGTGGTAATACGCGGTGTATAGATAACACCGAAGGGGATCCGAAAGCTGATTTCTTGTGAGTAGTGGATGTGACAGTAGACGGTCCAGAAGCATCAGCGTAATCCCGGTTCTCGTTAATGTCCTCCTCGTAATAGCCTATGGGGTTCCCGGAAATGGCTTCGACACCGCGGTTCAATTTCCCCTTCGTGTATTCAAATTTAAACTGATATTCCTTTAGTATGTATCTCCAGCGGATGAGATGGGGTACTGGATTATCTGCATAGGTAATCCAGTGAACCGGCTCATGGTCGCAGGCCAGAATAAATTCCCTATCATAGAGATATGGTCGAAAGTTATCAATAGCATAGACTACTGCGAGACATTCTTTTTCTGTCAGTTCATAACGTTGTTCTATACTGGTCATTATTTTAGAGTAGTAGGCGATCGGCATATCCATTTGATCTATTTCTTGGGTAAGAACTGCTCCTATTGCATACTCTGATGCATCTGGGGTTAATTTAAAAGTTTTGGAAAAGTCCGGATATTTTAATATGGGTTCATGACATAGTGCGTCACGTAATTTATTAAAGCTTTCTTCTTGAGCGGTTCCCCAGACAAATTTTGACTCCTTTTTCAGTAAATCTGCTAAAGGTTTTGCTAACTTCGCGTAATTCTCTATCAATCTTCGGTAATACCCGGACAATCCCAAGAACTGTTCTACGTTGCGTACAGTTTTAGGTCGCGGAAATTCCTTAATTGCCGAAATTTTAGTCGGATTTGGTTTCACCCCATCGCGTCCGATGATGTGCCCCAAATAGGCTACTTCAGGGTATAGAAAATCACACTTATCAGGTTGTAATTTTAGGTTGGCTTCCCGTAATCGTTTGAAAAGTCTTCGAGCCTTCTTATCATGCTCTTCCAGGGTTTCTGAGTATATAACAATGTCATCGAGGTAAATGAACGCCTCAGTTCCTAGCACTCCTTTGATTACCGAGTCCATCAGCCGTTGGAAGGTAGCTGGGGCTTTTTTAATACCCATAGGCATTCTTTTATACTCAAAATGACCCCTTGGAGTAGAAAACGCTGTTTTGGCTCTTTCATCAGGATGAGTTTCGACCTGATGATAGCCGCTAGCAAGGTCAAAGATTGAGAAGTATTGAGCTTTGCCTAGTTTATCTAATATGTCCGTAATTTTAGGCAATGGATAAGCATCTTGCATTTAATGCCCTGTAGTCTATCACCACACGATACTTTCGTTCTTCGGATGCGTCTAGCTTTTTCGAAATAATCATGACAGGTGAACTATACGGAGATTTTGATGGAACTAATATTCCTGCTTTCAGTTGCTTATTAATTTGTATAGCCATTTGCCCTTGTGCTTCTGGCGCGTGACGATATTGCTTCTTTGAAATAACGATATCGTCAGTTGTCGGAATTCTATGTTGAATTTTGTTAGTTACGGTAAGTATTTCCCCGTTAAGATGGAATATGTCAGAGAAATCTCTAGCCCAATCAAAAACTATGCTCTTTTCAACCTCATTCATGTGTGTTACGTGCAAGCTACTTTCGACCCTTTCTATTCTATCCACAGGATTGTTCGTCTCTCCGCTCCACAAATAGTTTTCGGGACCCGATTCCTCGGAGCTTGCTCCTGGAAATTCGCAGTAGTCAAAGGGGACAATCTCCTGTGGGTGAATGTCAATGTCCACATCCTTCTCCGTGGTGTTGTAGGCATACGAGAAGCATATACCGTCATGGTTCTTCACTATCCCTTCCCCTATATATATTCTTTCTGGTGTTTTCACCCGGGTTAGATATCCTTCAGATAAATCTTGATTAGCTACATCGATAGGCATCAGTTGCCTTGCACGTGCTTTTAATTTTAAAACTCGCGAAAACGGTCTAATTTCTTTTCGCAGTTCTTTACGAGCCAGACGTGATTTGTTATCAATGAAAGGTATCGGAGTAATCGGTCTTGAGAGGACTACGAGAGTGTTATGTCTGAATGACAACTGTGCTTGTGCTTGGCGAAGATAAGGTCGACCTATTATTCCCTCAGCAGAGATGGGGAAATCGTTAGGTACCACATCAAATTCTACCGAGTCATCAAGTAATTCAATTAATATTGTCCCGAGTGTTTCAACTAAATCTTTGGATATACCTGAAATTCGGATCACGTCATCGCTAATTATTAAATGGTCTTTTAATGCCTTTAGTTTGATTAGGTTCACATCCGAACTGGCTTCATCATCAGGGTAGTATCATTCTTTTCGCCGGCATATTTCTCTTCTACATAGTGTTTTGCTCCACTAAGAAGTCCCAGTGTTCGATCATAATAATCACTCACACTTTGTGACTGTTTCATCCGCAGGTTTACAATAGCATTGAAATACCACTGGTACTTCTTTGTGGGTGCAAAACGTTTTTTAAAATGCTTAACTAGTTCTTGTAGATTTTTAAACTCTTTGTCGCGTACACTTTCACGCGCAGTTCCCTTTAATTTACTTAAAACAATTTTAATAAATGAGGGTTCAGTGGACTCCGTCATGTAAACTGCCCCGTTTGCAATGTCTTGCAGAAATTCTTTTAGCGCGGGCGATTTACCGTCGAACGTAGGAATGTGGTATGTACTTTGTTGCAATGTCATGCCCTCAAGGGCTGTGGTTATTGCAACACTCACGTCCATGATAGGAGTAGTTTGATTTGATGGAGCCGGAATGTTAGGGGTTACCCCTATGATCGATTGTTGCGATTTTGATGTTTCGGGAACCTGATCCTTATCCTGTGATTTGTCATGCGGCATTTCAGTTACTGTTTTTGTTCCAATTAACAACGCGTAACGGGAAGGGGTAAAAATCACCGCCCCGGAATGTGGTTGTCAAACAAAATTATCAAAATATGCTAAAATTTTTCGACCAAATATTGATAAAGTTTTTGTCCTGTTGCTGTGTTAACTGTAAGAACCGAGTGTCCAGACAATGCGCGCGCAATTAAGAACAATCAGACCCGTTGCATAAAAGGCTGAAATTCATTTATGACGTGGATTCAATCTTTAAGGGTTGCATAGAACGAGATGTTTGCCCCTCATGTTAACTAATAGCTGTTCTCAATACAGGATAAGTATCCTATTGCTGCTGTCTACCCTTTCGGAATCGGATCATTGACTGAATGCATGAATTCGCAAATTCATAAAAATTTACTTAATATAGAAACATATATAACACATGTAAAAATCACCGCCCCGGAATAGGGGTTATTGCAAAGTTTCAATAAATTCCTGAAATAAATACGATCGGCAATTGTTAATATAATGAAGTCACACACCTTGATTTACACCTGACATGCCTAGAAAATCTTATACAATTATATACATATATATCAATAATTCGTCAATAATATATCGCTAGTTATCAAGCCCTTGGTCATTTAAATTCGCATTCTTCGTCTTTAATGACCAAAAAGGGTATTGTAATTCAAAAATGTGCATATGTTCTTACACTTTGGTTACTTGGCCTGCCTAGGCTTATTCACTGTTTATACGTGACACTCTGATCTCTATCTCTCTCACCGTCTACGTGTATTTGCTAATCGGATCATTAATCAAGCAGCTTTATTTTCTAAAAATGTTGAAAAATGTTATATGCATTTGACGCGTAAACATTTAGAGAACCCGATCGAAAAGTTTTTCTTTTCAATTAATTGGTCTATTGCGTTATTTAAAAAAAATGGATTTTAAAAGACTTCACAGCTCTAAGTGAAAGAACAGTATTTTATTCTAATAACGGCTTGAATGATGCCCCGATGTGTACTGTTCAACACGATGCTGTATAATGACTGGATTTCAGCGTGACCATCGATGTCATTAAAAGAGATGCTCGCCATATTGGAAAAATAGGGGGAGGGGGTAAAAATCACATTCTTCATTATTCTTATGACTATGCATGCAACTTCCACCACTTACCCGAAGTGAGGAGGGGGGGGGGGGGGTGATGACGTTGCAGTTCAGTATTCAATATATAGTTACACTGCTAGAAGTAAGTTCATGAAAATTTCATGCAAATGTTAGTGAAGCTTTTTACACTACGGTTAGTGAAAAACTCATCGAAATTTCATGCAACACTGAAATTTAAATTTTCTTATTGAAATTCCAATAAAATACTTCTTTTCCAAATAACAAAGCAAAACCAATCTTGTACATGTAATTGCAAAGAATATATTAATCAATAGAAAAATATAGCACATACAAAGCTTCTAAATTTAATTTCATGACTTATTTTTAAACTTAGTTCATATTTTCATTTAGGTTTTTCAAATTCAATAAAAATGTTACTTCATTGTCAAGGCATCTTTATAAAATTTACGTAGACCACAGTGAAATGTATTCCAAGACAAAATAATATTTTATGTACAAGCAAATTGAAACAGGTTTCAGAGTCAATTTTATGAAATTTCAATAACTTTTGTTTCAAACTTAATGTTCGTGTCACTGAAAATTGGTACAGATCATTAAAAAAAACGATACTTGAATAAATAATTATTTTTTTAATTATTTAAATTTAATTAAATTATTTAGATATAAGTAAACAAATAATTATTGGTTAAAAATGGGTAACTTATAAATGGTTAAAACTGAGTCTTGTTGTGTTACTAAGTTAGAAAGGTCAGTGAACTTTAGAATTTTACATCAATTTCCATCCGTGAATAATTTCATCAAAAATTTCATTCTCAATGTCCGATGCGGATCTACCCTCCACAATTGTATCGGCATCTGAATCGATGGTCATTGCGTCATTACCTAAATCGATGACGATAGATTCGGGGGTTGGTTGATTTCTTGTGGGATTACTTGTAGCTGGCTGAGCTCTTTGATTTATGGCCCGCGAAGCATTTCTCAGCAAGGTGTTGAACTAAGCGGGGAAGGAACCACGAAGCGAATATTTACGGGCATATCGACTGCCTTGCCTGAACGCAAAATCACATTTTTAACTTCATGAGTAATTGTTTTACTGGCCAACAATTTTTCAGCCGCCTCACGCAGTT
Source organism: Andricus quercusramuli (assembly GCA_932178445.1). Taxonomy (NCBI): domain Eukaryota; kingdom Metazoa; phylum Arthropoda; class Insecta; order Hymenoptera; family Cynipidae; genus Andricus; species Andricus quercusramuli. The sequence goes on from CAKNXH010060490.1 coordinate 76,123, forward strand.
CTTTTTGACGTTTTCGAAGCCTTCTACCTCGCACGAGGTGATCTATACTTTTCGGCGGATTTAACGACATACTTGCAAGTTTTCTCTCTTCAAGCTGTTAAAGGAGCTTTGTTGGAACCAAGAAAAAAAATTAAAAACTAAGTCCCTCGGTTAGAATTGGTAATTTGAATCCATTCAAGCAATCGCCTTTCCGCGTTAGTTACTTGAACCTTAGAAAAGGTTTTGCAAGCCGGAGGCACACCTAGCCTTTTTGAAATTCAGATTAGAAATTCGACCAATGGAAGAAGAAGAAAAAGATAATGAATAACTGTCAACTGGAATATTTAATTCGAACCCGTTCAAGCAATCGCCTTTCCGCGTTACTTACTTGAACCTTAGAGGAGGTTTAGGAAGCCGGAGGCGCACCTAGACATCCTTGCAGTTCTGACTAAAATTCCAGTCGAAAATTATCAATTGAAAAAAAATCTTCAGAGCAAACTCTTGCTTTATCGAAAAATATTTATTTCAGCTAGAATTGATAATTTGAGTCCGTTCAAGCAATCGCTTTTCCGTGTTAGTTACTTGAACCTTAGAAAAGGTTTCGGAAGCCGGAGGCGCACCTATCCTTTTTGCAACTCAAACTTTCAATAATATTAGAAGGAAATATGTTTCGAACGATTGGCACTCTTAACAGAAGGATTTAATTCTGACCCGTCCAAGTAATCGCCTTTCCGCGTTAGTTACATGAACCTTAGAGGAGGTTTCGGAGGCCGGAGGCGCACCTAGACTCCTTGCAATCGAATTAAATTTTTCTCCAAAGAAGATGCCAGTGGAAACAAATATTTAAACTATTTTGAAATATTTCAAATAAAATTCGCAGTTAAAATTTTACACTACAGCGAGGTAGAAAAATTACACAGCAAACACCATCTGCAATACTTGTCAACTGAATAATTTGGTAGACTAAGATAGATTGGAAAAAGTGATATAGTAAAATTTTGAACTTCAGCGGTACCAAAGTAGGATTAAATAATTTTGCAAAAACAAAATTGCAATCCCAACCGCTGCTACCAATTGTCACCAATTGTGACCAACTGCCACCAATTGTCTGTTACGAACCAACCTGCCTTCGAATAATTAGATTTTATTTCTTTTTCAAAGACTCTGAAAATTAGGTAGTGTAGAATTTAATTCATTGATTCGCCCGGAGGTATTTCAGACAATCACCTGAGATCGCTTTCAGGTGTTTATTATTATTTTTGTGGGATTCGTTTTAATCTCTGCTTCCTAAAAGTACTTTGGCATACGCCTTAGAAAATTTTTGAAATTGGGCTAGGGTCGGTAAATAACATTCAATTCATTGTTATGTAGTTCCAAACAAAGTTGCACAAGTCCTAAGCTTATTATTTTGACACAAATTTTACATGTTTGCTACACTAAAGAAAAGAAAACAAGAATATAAGTTTTAAGCTACCCGTACAACTACCGTCTAATCCCCGAGCGTAGGACATTGACGGGCCAATTCAAAACTTTCGTTAGTTCTGACGCTCAGAACGTATGCCAAATTTCGAAACACTGTCGTTTTTGTTAATGTGACCGGGACGCAAGAGACAGAGAGAAAGAGAGAGAGAGATAGAGAGCGAGGGATCGTTACAATAATTAAAGGGTAATTTACTTCTGACCTTTTGTTCACAAAACCGAAACTGTTGTGTGTTGAGATTTCCCATAGTTGTTCAATCAATTTCCTACGGCATTTGATCGATGCGTCTTTACATCAAATCACCCCGTTTCCACACACGTCGACTTACGAAACGGCGCGATTTGATGGCAAGTCAGTGGATCACTTTTCACGATCACGATTCACTTTCTAGTTCTTATTTGAAATGCCGAACATTTCACCCCTCTCGTTTGCACTTAGCCGGTTGCGATCGCGTTTTGCGTTTGTACTATTAACATCCCCAAACCCCCCATGGCACACCTTTCTTCGGTAAATTAAACCGTCCGGGCGACTCCGCGAAGTTAATAGTTTTCCAGGCGTCTATCTATAAATTTTGGGACTGATGAAACCATATTAAGATTTCGGTGATCGATAGCAAGCCCTAATAGTCCCATTCTAAGGGAAGCTAATGTAGAACTGCCCCATATTGATTATTGACTTTCGAAATCAATAAGCAATATTGGTGTAGGTACCATCTCTTTGCAAATTGCTAATCAACTATTTCAGTAAATAGTTTCCTAAATTCTAAAAACTTATACTCCACTTGAAATTAAAACCTGAAATAAAGTATAAATTTTGCTGATGGATTTGGCTGTCGTTATCGATCATGGAAATAATAATTTTAATAAGCTAAATTAAAAAGTGCAACCTCAAATTGACATCAATGCACGTGCCCTGAAATATTGCTTAGTCGATGCTGAGGCCTCCAAGATATACAGCGATTTTGGAATTCGTCTTCACAAAGACAGGAGTTGCCTTTAAACGACGTTATTGAGGCGATTTCGTCCGAAAATCATCAAGATGGCTCATTTGTCGGATTGCTTGTGCTCACACAGATAGAAATTGCTCGTTACAAAACACCACACTAATAAACAAAATAAATGACGAACAAAAATATTTAATATTTATTTAGTTAATTGACGAAACAGAGCCTATCACCGTAAACCTGTAACGACATATGTAAAGAGGGGAGTGGGGCAAGATCGATTGCGCGGTACCGAGGAATAAGACCTTCTGATGATTATTCATTCGATCGTCTTCTTTTGGGTCATCGCAATCAAATCCGCACCACACTCTACGTACTTAGCGAGATTCGCAGAAGGTATCTATCTTTTGTTTATTGTAGACCGTGATAAATTTTCAAAAGTGTGATTTTATAGAAACCGTTCTAAAATATTTTTGTTCGTCATTTATTTTGTTTAATAGTGTGGTGTTTTGTAACGAGCAATTTCTATCTGTGTGAGCACAAGCAATCCGACAAATGAGCCATCTTGATGTTTTTCGGACGAAATCACGAAATCACAAAGAAAAACTCGGCAGTAAAAAGTGGACACGCGCGTGTATTCTTATTGTGTCCACTTTTTACTGCCGAGTTTTTCCATTCCTGTTTCTTACGGCCTAAGTACCGTTGTCTACATTTTACTGCCAATGTTCTATTACAGCTTTTTACAGACGTGAAATTAAATCAAATTTTTTAGGCACTTTTCTATAGCAGCGTTTTACTCACCTGCAAGATATTTCCACTTTTTATTATCAGCGGCTCAATTTATATTTAGCGTAATCTTTCGGAGTCTTTAAAGGCCTGTACACGCTCCGTCGCAGTTACGCCATCGTAGCGGCGTTTTGCGTTTGCGTCTCGATAGAAACCATGACGCACAGTGCTTGTGGATACACTGGACAAACGCGGCTACGCTCCGCGCCGATTTTCCGTCAAACATCTTAAATTGACCCGCGTTCCTCGGTGCGTCGCAGTGGTCGAGAAATGGATTTTCGCGGACAAATAGCTCCACGGGATACATTTCTTAACCGATTTAAGATTTGGCTTTTTTTAATTACTCTGCATTAAATTCTTCATAAATGTAGACTAGCCAATTTGTGTGTGTTTTTTATTCTTTTAACAATATTTTTGCAAATACAGCGGCAAAATGGTTCATTTCAACGATCTGATTATTGATCTTCGAACAAATGTCTAAAATAAAGTAATTTTTATTCAGAACTAATGAAGACAGGCTTATAAATCACCAATACAGTAGTATAATTCCGTTTAATTATTGCAAATACTTTATTTAAACAAATTCAACCGTATATCAATTTGTTCTAGAAAAAAAATGTATTTTGTGTCAAACTCGTAATTTGCTATTCGAACGATATCAGTAACGGAAAATTGTAATAAGTGGTAAACTTATAAACAACTTATTCAGTTATAATCAAATCTTTTACTTATTAATTAATGAAAATGAAATGTAATGATAAATTATGTAATGTAATAAAAATATTAAGTAATGAAATTTGACGAAAAATTATTAGGGACGAACACCCGACTTTTTCAGTCACTCCTTCACAATTTACAATTGTTTAAACATTGTTACTTAACACATTCACTATGTAATAATGTATTCTTGCGACGTAATTATACACGCAAGTTAAACAGTGTTTTTCGTTTTATGCATGAATGCTTGGTTGGTTGAACCCAAGCAGAGAATATTTCATTTTTAGTTTATAAATTATAACACAAGAAACATTGTTTATAAAGTTCTTCATCTATGTCTCGTAGTAAAGTGAGGAAATCAATTATGTACAGTTCATTATGTTCAATAAATAATGTTATCAAGTCTACAAATAACCAAATGGTGCATGTGTTAATTCAAATTTTTTGAACAAATTAAAATTGTTATCCGATGACCAAATGTAGTAAGAGGGTGCCATGCACTGGTTGTTTTCGGTCCATTTCCTCATAAAAAGTTTTTTTTCCAATCGCAAATAACGTAATCAGGTAATTGTTTATAAAGTTTCTTTATAGAATAATAAATTGAATTAATAATAGATGTAATGCTCTCACGATGATTCATTATGATAAATTATAATTTTAAAGCTTTTTCGGGTTTCAATCGTGTGCGAAACTATGAATGTTGCCGACGTTTCGTGAACATTCAAGTTCACTTCGCTGACCTGAAACTGAAGTTTCAGGTTATGTTTTTCTTATATATGTATTCTCTACGATGCCTGTGATTAGCCAGAGCGCCCCTTGGTGGGGTCTAGTCGAACTTGATTGGCCAATCGAGTCTTTTTTAAAACCCCGGGAGGATGGAAAGCTAAATCGGATTCGTATTATATCCATTGTCCTTATTGATGTTATTAGGGTGTTTTAAGATTTCGATTGGTTCTTTATGTTTTCTTGGGAAAATATTGTACGTTTTTGCGATGATGGTTGTTTTGTCAAATAAGATGCTATGTCCTGTTTCGATAGAACGGTCAGCTAGTGCTGATTGCGTGAAATGATTTAGCCTGACTTTACTCTCATGTTCCTTTACACGTTGGCTCACATCACTGAGAGGTGCCTTTTTATCTTAAGGGCTGTTTAGAAGTTGTCCTGTTTTCGTAGGTGGCTTACATATAGTTTGGATGTTGTGTTTGTTGAGAATTCTTCCTATTTGTTCTGTGATACCTTGAGTGTAGGGTAGGATGGTGGTCGTTTTTCTCTCTCTTTCTTTAGTAGGTTGTATTGATTTGTTTTTTTGAGTGTATTTTCTTATTGCTTTATTAATTTGTTTCTTTGTGTAATCGTTTTGTATTAGGATTTGTTTAACATTTTGTAGTTCCTTTTGTAATTTACCTTGATCTGTTATGGAGACAGCTGTGTATACAAGGTAGTTGATGATCGATCGCTTTTGAGATGGGTGGTGGCAGGAGGAGGCATGTAGGTATCTGTTTGTGTGTGGTGGGTTTTCTGTAAACTTTATGCCCTAATGTGTTATCAGATATTTTGTAAGTTAGTTCATCCAAGAGAGGCAATTTTCCGTTTAGTTCAAGTTCCATGGTGAACTGGATATTTGTGTGTAATCGATTGATGAAATCGGAAAACTTGTGTAGTTCAACTAGTCCATGTCTCCAGATCGCAAAAGTGTCGTCAACGTAACGGCACCAAAATTCCGGTTCAAGTTTGGATTTGTTAAAGATTTTAGTTTCTAGATTTTCCATTAAGATGTTGGCTATTACATGTGAGATTGGAGATCCCATTGCTGCTCCTGAGGTTTGTTCGTAGAATTGGTTATTGAAAGAGAAGTAGATATTAGTGAGACAGTGTTCTGTCAAATGTGCGAGATTAGAGGGGAAGTTTGTAAAGGATTCAATAATATCGATTGTATCAGAGATTGGTACTTTCGTAAAGAGAGATACTACGTCGAAAGGATTTAGTTTTTTGGCGAGAAAGCGTGCTAGTTTATTGCGCTGACGATCGGTCTGAGTGGAATGTTGTTTTTGTGGATTTTTGGAGTCCATAAAGTTTTGGAGAGATGGAATTAGTAGGTATTAATTTAGATATAGTTTCGCTGTCAAGTTTTGAGTCTTTCAGGAGGGTTTTTGTTTTGCTGACTATTGTTTTTGTGGGGTCTTTTTTAAGTTTTGTATATGTATCGTCAGTTAGAAGGGCCATTATTTTGTTGCTATAGTCTTCTTTATTCATTATGACTGTTGTGTTGCCTTTGTCTGCGGATAATATTATGATGTCTCTATTCTGATTGAGTTCTTTAATTGCTGTTTTTTCTTGTTTCGTTAATTATGACGAGGGAAGTTGTGCTTTGCGTAAGATGTTGGAGGGAGCTACTACAAAGTTATGTCCTTTAGATAACGCTGAAATCATTTCATTGCTGAGAGGATGGTTAGAGCTGTTTTTTACTGTGTTAGTTAATGGTGCGTGCTCTACTGGAAGTAATTTGTCAAATTTCATTTTTTGTTTCTGAGTGCAAAAATCTTTTATCCGTTGGGATTGGTCAAATGATGAGCGGTCCAATGTAGACCAAATGTCAAATCTTAGAGTGTTCGATAGAAAAAGGTGAAGTTTTAATAGTTTCTTGGAGGTAGTGTGCAAGGCAAATTTAGTATCTTGTAGTCTTACTTTCAAGAAAAGCAAACTTGTTTCATGTAGAATTGATTTGGATTTAAATGTTCCCAAATGGGGTTTTAGCTGTAAGAATTTTGGGACGATGTTTCGCACACGATTGAAACCCGGAAAAGCTTTTGCATTTTTAATTTTAATTTATCAAATTGACTTAATGTATAGAATTCTTGAAAATAAAACAAGAATCTAACAATGCAATTTGGACAACCACCACCTTGATAAGGGTGCTGTATGAGCACCGAAACGTTGGTAAATATTATAAATGCTTTAATATTGTGATTTAATAATGATAAAAAAAAGACGAAAGAAATAAAAAAGAGAAGGAAGGGGATTTGGTTGGTTGCCTTCTTATTTTTCTTTCCTCTTTTTTATTTTTGTCCAAAGAAAAAAATTTCTTTTTAGGAATTGCATTATGAGCATTTTGTGGTGGTTGTCCAAATTTGAACGTTGGATTCTTGTTTTATTTTCAGGAATTTTATACGTTAACTTGAGTATTGGACGTTAAATAAGATTTCGAATTGAATTTAAATTTAATTTAAAATTCTTAAATTTCAATAAATTGACTCCCAAATTTACTTTCTTATTATTATTATTGTTATACCATTAAGCCATTTCCCTTTCGGGGTAGGCGTAACTTGCTCGGCTGGAAAATAGTAGTGCGTAGGTGGGTATATGGGGTAAAATTTCCCAAGTGTCCCCGCCTAAAATTTTGTTGTCGCCTATCTTATTCAAACTCTGCCAGATTGTAGTGCTAGTGGACCTCTTTGAATTCTGTAAAGGGGGCGCACCTAGTATGACGGGTTGTCAAGATACAGGGGTCCGAATTTTCGCCGATTCACCCCGACTGCTAACCTTCAATTGTACATAACTCCTGTTACAGTTATCCAATTTAACTTTTTTATGCGGGTTTTTGAAAGGTATTTTAACAAGGTTTACAGCAAAAATAACCAATGAACAATAAAAAAATTATTTCACCTTGATTTTTCATTTTAAAAAACATTTTTGTGATTTTCTCTCAATGCGGCATTTTTGATATTTTTTTAGTTAGGCTAGAAAAAAAGCTTGATTTTTTC
>CAKNXH010060490.1:93788-132470 GCA_932178445.1 Andricus quercusramuli
TGTGAAGCACGTGTAGTTGTTGAAATAAAAAGCAAATTCTGCTACTTATTTCTACAAAATGGCCTGCTTTCAGCTTATTTGACTGTACTCTATGTACGCAGTTGTACGTGATTTTCGTGTTCTTTTTAAATGTTTCTGAAAATGTTATGAAATCGGTGCGATATTCGTGAAATCATTCGTATTCGTTTAAAATCATTTACATATGTCAAATCGTTTGATATCTTTGCAATGTTTTGAAATCTCTGAAATGTGGTGGACTGTACCCTTTTTGACATGTTTGAAATTTTTTAATTGTTTTACAATCATTACGAAATATTTATGAAATTGTAGAAATATTTTTTACATCTTCCGGAAATCTGTTGTATTCATTGTAAATTGCTGAAATTATCATGAAGTTCCTAATTAAAAAATTTGACATCGAAAACAAACGAATTTTTCTGTCGACAAATGTCTGATTAATACATTTCTTTATTACCTTTGATTTAAAAAAATCATACAATGTATCAACTAATTATGAATGTTGTTGAAATTGTCATGCAATTCCTAAATGAAAGGACTGCCATTGAAAAAAAAAATAATTTTTCTGCCGTCAAATGCCCTTATAATACATTGAGAACTTTGTGATAATTTCAGCAAAATTCCTACTTTTTCGGTTAATCGTATGATTTTTTAAACGAATTTATTATAAGGGCATTTGTCGGCGGAAAAATTAGTTTTTTTCAATTCATACAATTTGGTAAGATTTGATGCGTCGCAGGTTAAACTCGAGCTATTTTACACAAAGTATTGAATTGCTTGTTTGTCGCTAGTCGCGGGACGCGACAATTGTGTCATTAATTCCAGAAAATAACTTTTCATAATTGACAAGAGAAGCAATTGTTGAAAAAAACAAAAATTGTTTAAGTCATTACCAAATATTCTTTAAAATTATGTAACTTTCAACATTCGTTAATTGTTACAATAATTTGACAAAATAATTATTATTTAAAAAATACTTGACTCGTCAGTTGTCGATTAAAAATAATTCATGTTGCAAGAATTCCAAAGAATACCGTGTTTAGCATGAATTTGATAGAAAAATGCTATTTAACATTTTTTTGGGCATTTTTCGGGCACTATCAAAGGGGATTGGGGGTCCAGTTTGAATTTTATCGCGTGAAAATTATTCCTTAAACATTCTTCAAAAGGTGATTATACTTTAATTCACAAAAAGTGTATAACTAGTACATTCTTTATACTTCTATTCTGCAAATTTTTTCAATTCAGTACTGATATATATCTTTGAAGTACTTCATCAGGTATTTTAACCTTGATTACAAATTTTATTTTAGAGAACGTTTATGTTTCTTCTACAACATTTTAAAAATGGTATTTGCATTCTTTCGGAAATTCACCCTTCAAATATTCAGATTAGCGAAGAAGTTATCTTTCCAGTCTGTTTTCCATGTGTGGAATTTCATTACACGACATTTTAAAAATGGTGTTTGCATCCTTTCGGAAATCCACCCTTCAAATATTGAGATTAGGGAGTTTGAGGATCTCTCGCATTTCCTACTTTATTGCCCTATCCATAAAGAATTCAGAGCAAACTACATTAAAAGATACCTAGAAGGGTCAAGTACTGACATAGAGTCTGTCGAGCGCCTTTTAATTCTACGAAATATTGAACACCTGAATGACATTTTTAACTACATTGTACAAGCGCTGAGAGTTAGATCTTTTATTATTAATGAGTAAGAGTCTGATTTTAAGTACACTGACCTTTTTATGTACATTGATCTGTTATGCGCGTGCAAACATTTTATTTATTTACTTCTTTTAGATTTTATAGCTATAACTTAGGATTATTCTGATACGAGCGTAAACTCGAGACCCCCTTGTAAAAGCCAGCGGGCACATTGCAAGGAGCGAAAATTAAGTGGAATTGCGCAGACTTGCTTTTTAGTGTGAATCGCATCTTATTTTAGTTATTTTATGTGCTATTTCTTTTGTATCTCATTCTGAATTTGCTTAATAAATGTTATCTATCTATCTATCTAATATTCAGATTAGGGAAGAAGTTATCTTTCCAGTCTGTTTTCCATGTGTGGAATTTCATTACACGCCAATTAATTCAGAAATTTTATAGCAAATCGTTTGAATATTGTACGCTGCAGGTCGACTGAACTGATAAAAACGATTAATTTTTCATGTTTTCTGAATCTGCGGCATCCATTTACTAAAACATGAACCGCATATATTTGTTATTCAAAGATTTCCAGTATTTCTGCAAATATTAATCGATTTTCAGAGTGTCTAGCGGACTGGGCAACCGGGAAAGACCCTGGAATTTTATTTAGGACCGGAAATTTTTGGTATTTTATCGAAAAATTGACTTTTCTACTTTATCTTCTTTTCATTCCATTCCTACTGTATATACAGTCGCAAGATTGCTTCCTTTGCTTATCCTATGTACCGATTTATGTAATTTTATTGATTTTTTAAATCGAAAATCGGTTCCAATAACAGATAGTTTGATTAAAAGCAGAAAACGCCAAAGAGTTTGAAAATCAAAAAAGAAAAAATCTGAAAGTATCTGCGGAGAAGGCAGAAGTATTACAAGACAAAATCAAGGCTCAGAAAGGACGGCAGCGTGCGGCATGATACTTAATTGATTTTCGATCATATAATGTATATGCGCATTTAAGTATATTATACTTATATTCTATTTTATCATTCTTCTGATTTTAATAACATTTACGCAATTACTTGTGATTCTGACTGCATAAATTAAGAATAATTTATTTTACGTGTTATGAAAGTTTTAGAATATGTACTTTCGATTAATATTTATCACTTCACCCTGTGATTAAAAATAAGTTTAGCATGTGTAAATAAATGTTTTCTTTACACCATACATGTGTTCTATGTATATCATGCTAAAATTCCTATTGCTATGTGTGCGTTCACTTTGAAAAATCACAAAAAGACATCTAAAAATTGGTCGGGGGAAAAATTTGACCGGGAAAATCCCGGTAATTTTAAATTGCCTGATCACTAGACACCCTGATTTTCATTAATCTTTTTTCACTTTCTTCTAATTATATAAAGAAATTCATTTTGCTACGTATAATTGTATCAAGCCATGCTTTCTTAGTTTAAGTTGTTGTAACCGGCCCTAATCTCAGAACAATCAAAGGGTCATTCGTTCCGGGTGATTCGACTCACTGCGGGGTATCTGCCTCACTATCGTTTGACAAGGGTCCACAGGCACGCGACGAAAATGCAGAGACAGCTAACACTGAGCGTCACTGTTATTGTTCTTACGTTTTCGATTATTAATCAAAATATAAAAATATTTTCGAAAAACCGACTCTGTTTGATTCGAGATATTACTATTTAGATAATGTTCGCAAAAAAATTAGACAAAAATACTCAACCGTGCGGCCACAAAGTTAAGAACGGATTATCCATTCTGATAAAGGACCTTAATCACACTTCTGTAGAGGTGTCAACAATTTTTAAACCTATAGTAGTATTGTGCCAAATTGCAGTCTTTTTTAGGTTCCACTCACTCATTGTCTTTTATTTGGTGTAAAAGTAACGAAGTCTCCAGCAAAAAAAAAATTAAACCATGGTCATGGGGGCCTTCACATCACTGTAAGTGTCACCTTATACACTATACAACTCCGGAAGTTGCGACAACATCCCTTTTGCTCTTCTGTGATGATCTATTAGGCTTTACAATCAGTCGAAAAGCCGATTGTTTATGGGCCTGGTTTTGATCCTTCCTGACGTTAGATTCCTTGTATCTGCGCAGCCTAGCAGTCAGAACATAGAGCCTCTGTCAGAAGGAGTCATTCAGATCGTACATCATAGTGTCTGATGTTCTGGATAGAATATTGCGTAATCAAAGGATTTTTCGCTACTTGACGAGTCAACTTCTGAGCTGTTACCTCGCCTACATTGCGTCAGCCTGCCTATCTTCCATCTAATTTCACGGATCCCATCCTCAATTCTCCTCTTCTACGGTGGATTATTGCTATCCCTCCCAAGTGCAGTGTTATTGCCCTGAGGTCTAGTTTTAATCATAGTGTCCTGACTGTGAGATCTGCTAAGCAATATTCAAGAGTTTGTACACTACCGACAGAAAGTGTGGATCCTTTTTTTAAAAATGTTTCTTCACTTCAAAGACGAATATATGTGCAGTAATTGAATTTGTGATCAGAATCATTTGAATAATTATAAAATTTTGCCTTGAATTCGCCTAGGTTGAAGTTATTGTAATGAATGAGTTAAAAAATATTTGGCTTAAAAATCAAGGTTTTTTCAGCAAAATGAACATATGGAAATCTTGAGTTCAGTTTTTTGCCAAATCTAGAAAAGTGTTTACAAAAGTTTGGGAAAAATAATAAAATCAACAGGAAATCTTACTTTTCAAGTCCAAATCTAGAACACGATTAATTATTATGTAATCTCTGAGTATTCATAAAAAATGTTTGCTCGTGCAGTATAAATATTTGGTGACCAAAAGTCCAAGATTCGTCGTTAAACTTCATTTTTTTTTTTATAATGTCCACCTTCAAATTCCTTTAGATTCCCTTGTACACAGGCCTCGCAGACCGGTCCCTATATCCCCTATTGTATCCTATACTCAGTTAAGGTCCCGAAAGTACCCTATTTTCAAGATTTGGTCACTATGGTACCCTATTTGCAGCATATAATGGAACCTTAAACAAATTTCTAATGAGATCAAAGCTTCCATGAGTCAGTCATTTTGAAAAAATAGCAAAAATCAGGGATTTTTTGTAAGAAGTAAATGTAAAAAATAATTAGGACTGCTACACGGTCGCTATTAGACACTTTTTTTCTCAAGTCACTTTTTACTCACGTTTTCAAATGAAAAGGTCACATTAGTCACTTTTCTATCAATAAATGTAGCTGATGAGTTGATTACTATTTAATTCATTTCTATACCTATTTATGAATTATCTGGAATTCTTTTGAAATATTTCAGGGCATTTTTAAAGATTCCGAGAAATTTTTTAATAGATTTCAATAATCTAAGGGTACTTTTTAAACTTTCAAGGTATTTTAAGAGAATTTTCATTTTAAATATTTGAGGGAATTTGAAAAGATTCCAAGGAATTATTAAATAATTTCATTGATCTGAAGGGATTTCAAAGCGTTTGAAATATTTTAGGATCATGCATTTTCTAGAATTTCGAAAGATATGGAACGATTTTACAGGACTCATAAGGTTTTAAGATATTTTGAAAGATTTCACAGGATTTATAAGATTTCCGAGGATTTCAATGATTTCAAGGGATTTTAAGGTTTCAATGTATTTTAATACATTTCCCAGTATTTCAGAAAATATCATCATTGAAATTCACGGGATTTTATAATATTTTAGTGGATTTTAAAGAATTTATTTATTCACGAGAAGTGAGGTATTTTGTAGGGTATCAAAGATTTGAAGAGATCTGAAATTAGGTTTGTAGTGCACCATGAATTCTTATTAATTTACCCTGAATTCTTTAAAATTCTTTGGAATTCTTTTAAATTTTTTTAACTCACCGCATATCTTCTAAATTTACTCAATTATACTTAATGCAGTGTTGTTTTTTTAATTTTTAAAAGTTTTTATTCAATTGGTCCTGAGGATCAATTGATAAAATGATCAATTGATTTGAAATATCTTGAGGTATTTTTTTTAATTCCTTGGCATTTTCAAGAGATTTAAACATTTCAAGGGATTTCCAAGGGTTTTAGTAATTTTAAGGGATTTTAATAATAATATAATAATAATAATTATGAATTCCATCGAATTCTTCTCGATTTCCTTAAATTTCCTTGAATTCAGTCAAGTTTCACTGAAATAAATGAATTTATTCGATAAAATTTTTTTTCATTCATTGAAATTATTTTGAATTGTTTTGTAGTCATTAGTCACTTTTTAGGTTAGAATTTACTTATTAACTTACCCTGAATTCTTTTAGGCATTCAATAAAATTCTTTTGAATTCTCTTTAATTTTTCTAAGCTCATTTCAAAGTCACCGAATTTAATGAAGTTTTTTCATATTTTAAAATTATTTTCAATTCATTTGAGTTTTTTTTTAATTTACCTTGAATTTTTATGAGCTTGTTCGAATTATTCTCGTTTACCTTGAATTTCTCTCAATTTGTTCCTATTTTACTGAAATCAATTGAATTAAAATTTTTTTAAAAATTGTTTTCAATTTATATGAATTTAACTTGAATTGTTTTGAAATCTTGAGAATTAATCCTCAATTTCTTACCCTTTGAGCCCGAAAAAAGTGCCCTATGCGCGTGACAAAAAGTATTCTTTTTTCCCTAAATTTTATTCCATAGGGATTGTGAGGCCTATGTATATGTCATTGAATCATTGAATCAAAATTCCAAAATGTTGATTTTGTTAAAAAAAATTTTTTGAAGCTAAATATTTTTTATTCTCACAGATATTCGCCTTTGAATTGAAGAAAAATTAAAACAAACAAAAAATTAATGTGCCAGAACTTTTTTTCGGTAATGTACCAGCTAAATAGATAGGTGTGCAATAAATAATAAATCAGGTACAATGGCAATACCTGGGTATGACGGTGGCCTATCAATCGGTTCTACTTCTTGAAGTTCCAGTAGAGCTCGTTGGAAGTTCTCTTTTACACGCTGAAGGTTTGCTGAGACTTCGGTGCTGCTTGTCTTCGTATATGGTCATTGTGGCGCAAAAACTTGTTGTTTTATCTCCTTCACTTTAATACCGACGTCTACTCCGGCAGTCTCAGCATCCAGGTTTACAACCTCAGCAGTCTGCTCTACAGCCGAAGGATCTGGATAGAGTCCCTCTGGGAAGAGTATTGGTAGCAGGCTATAAATAGAAGTTCCCATCGGTTCGGCTGTGGAAGTTACGCGAATTTGAGGCCGCAGTTTCAAATTTTGGATTATATATAGCCCGCCATTTCAATTTTCAGCCATTTGGTGATTGTGGTTTCCGCGGGACATTAGTGGTTTTAGAACACCAATTACAGCTCGACCTGCGTTGTCCAGACTCTCCGTAGAGGAACTCACGCCTGAAGGCTCACCATTTAAGGCAGATGGATGGTATACTTGCCTGCTTATGGTATTTATTTCAACCTCAGACTGCATTCCATGATCAAAGATTGAGCGATTTTATCCTTTTTTGCTCTATCCTGCTCCTAGGTTTGTTAACCCTCCTCCTGTACATTTAAAGTAGCTTCGCAACTTTTTTTGGCTGCAACTTCTGATGTTATTCGTTTGATTAGCCCTATGAAAAAAGATTGTTGGATGCTGTAGTTCCAATTATCTGAAGTAAGACAGTTCTTTTAACCTGCGATATCATGGGGTGCTTTTCATTCAGTTTTTCGGTTCCCCTTTCTGTCGGCGGTTCCGTCTCTTTCATTGCTTCGTAACAGGAGCGCATGACATATTTGCCGTATTGGGATAACCAGAAGAAGCGCTCCAGTGACACAAGGTCCTCGCACAAAAAAATACGTTTGCAGTATACTGGTCAGTGTACAAACACAGAGCGCCAACCAATCGCCTGCAACCTGTCGTGCTGCTGCTGTGTATGCCGGTTATTCACGCAAGTTCGTCGCAAACTTGCGTAGGTAGAGACGTACTTGCGTGCGTCACCGCTCGGACCGCTGTTGCATGACAGGTTGCACACAATTGGTTGGCACGATGTGTTTGTGCGCAGGCGGCTCGTCCGTAAGTCGTTTAATCAACACTGCAAACGTACTTTCTTGTATGAGGATTTAAAAAATGGTCGGTTAGGGACCTCCAACCGAAGCATGCTCCATGAACGCGGATGATGGTCTGCTGCTGATATTCTGCATGAACAGATGAGTGTGACGAAAACTAGTAATCTAGTAAATTATAATATAAAAAAAAGTAATTTTATCCGGTAATCCAGCATTTCGCCAACCTTTTATCCCTATTGAACACCACTATCATGTTTCTGCCAGCTGCAAAGTTCAATTAAATTGTGAACCTTATCATGAAGTGTCCTTTCCAGGCGGAATGGTCAGCTATGGTCGCCCCTCATCCCATTATCCACTAATGTGAACACTGGGATGATGTTACGCTTCACCTCTGATTTAAGCTGTAAAGGAGCAGACTGAATTAAATGTGGGTGTGGTAAGGATCAGGATAGGAAAAGTAGGAAAGAGTTGCTGTCGTATCTACTAAGAGCGTTTCCGCGCGTCAGTGAGATCTGTTGAGATTTACCTGTCCACGTATCTCACCATCACCGCAATCCTGCATGCTTGTAGCATGAGTAGATCCGACCTCTTATCCCGGGATCGCCAGTAGATACAGGATCTACGTTTGGAGAACTAAGTCCCCTTCCTGTTCGTTCTCTGCCTGTCTGGAATGGGAAACTGTCAGTTGCTATATGTTACCGCCAACACAGTCGTCAAAGTCGTAAGAAGACAGCTCATGTCCTACCGCATTTCTTTAGTAATTTATCTGTAATTTTTTTATTAACGTGGTAATAGACTTCAATCGAGTAAGGATAGAAAAATTGTCTTTACGTGAATGTGGATGCATATTTTTTTGCTGCCTTTTCAGTGGTACATATATACTTTGCTTGGGACTCTCGAAAAGTACATTCTCATGTCCTATCTAGAGAATTTACGAGTAAAATTAAATTATGGTATACTTTATGTATGTTAAATTGACTAACCCTTATCAATCAATGTTTTGACATCTGAATCGATTTTCTGTTTTCTGTTTGTTCATTCTTATCCATTGATAAAGCTCATAATGTAGAGAATACGTCTCGTATCAAAAATGTTCCACCTTATCGAGTTTGATGTTCTTTTGTACTTCAATGCAGTCAACATCGTTGCAATATTATTAATTAACACAACATTGATTTATAAAGCCCGAGAAAATATATCCGGTTTGCAAAGCACTTTTTTTTTACTAAATTTCCCGCAGGGTAAGTCGAGGAGAGATGGTAGACCATTTTTGTTTTTGCGCCCAGAGCTGTCATTTCACGAACTATTTTTTGAGACAGAAAAAAAATTTTTGAAGCTGTTTTTTTCAAAAAATCAAATTTAATTTTGATTTCCAAACAAAAAATCAAAATAAAAAAGTTTTTTGACTTTTGACTCATCTGAAAAATACAGCAGATTCACATTCAATCCCAAGACATCCTAGTGAGTTTCGACGTAGTATCTTTCTTTACAAAAGTACCAATCTCTGATACAATCGATGTTTTAAATCCTTTGCAAACTTCCCCTATAATATCACACCTTTTGATAGAACAATGTATCACTAACTCCTACTTCTCTTTCAATAACTAATTCTACGAAAAAACCTCAGGAGCAGCAACGGGATCTCCAATCTCACCTGTAATAGCCAACATCTTTATGGAAAATCTAGAAACTAAAATCTTCAACAAATCTAAGCTTAAACCGGAATTTTGGTGCCGTTACGTTGACGACACTTTTGTCATCTGGAGACATGGACTAGAAGAACTACACAAGTTTTTCGATTTCATCAATCAAATAGACCCTAATATTCAGTTCACCGTGAAAATTGAACAAATCGGAAAATTACCTTTGTTGGACGTACTAGTTTAAAAAGATCTGATAACACATTAGGACATGAAGTTTACAGAAATCCATCCATACAAACAGATACATCAAGTCCCTTGTATACAGAGCTGTATCCATAACAGATAAAGATAACTCACAAAAGGAACTACAAAATGTTAAGCAAATCCTAATACAAAATAATTACACAAAGAAACAAAGTAATAAAGCAATAAGAAAATACACTAAAAAATCTAGTCAATACAACCTACTAAAGGAAGAGAGAGAAAAACGACCGCTATCCTACCCTACATTCAAGGGTAAAAAACATAAAATCGAGTTTAACCATGTATTATAATACAAAAATTATGTATGAGTGCAAACTTTTTTTATTTTCAAGTGTAATGATAATATAGAGGAGGAGTTTAACATACAATTGAAGTAAATTTCACAGGCTTGAAATTTTTTTGCTTCGATGTTTTTCGCATTTTCTTTTGCTTTTGTGTTTTTTGTAGTTTTTTGCCAGCTTTTTTTCATCTACCCTTCCTTTTTCTTAACTTTTCTTAATTTTACACATTTTTTGTCAACTTTTCTCAATTGTACCATCTCTCCTCGAACAGCGAAGAGAGATATTGCAAGTAATAAAATTCAGAAGTGCGTATGGATCATATGGGGCATTATTTCTCAACTGCCCCAACTTTAAAAGTCATGTTCTTTGATTTTCTTCAAATTCAGGGAGTATGTTCACCTACCCAATAGTACTTAATCGACAAATTTATAGACCACAAAAACCACCCCTCTCCAAGTGATGGGGGTGACATTTTCAACCCCAACGCCTGCACGGGTATTTTCAAAAGCTTGTAACTTCCTTTCTATTTTATCGATTTAAATTTTTTATGAAGGTTTTCGAAAGGATATTTCTTACTCTTTTATTATATTCTATTAACGAAAAAATCGAAAAACGTTTTAAGCATTTTTCAAACAATTTAATTGTTTATTTAACTTTTTTTAGCAATTTGGGGTATCTTTATTTTTTTTTAAATACTCTCAAATGAAAGCTTGACCTTTTGGCTTCAAAAAACATCCTAAGCAAAAAAATGGTCCAGTGAATAGTTTCCGAGATATAGGCCTTGATGTGAAGGCAGTCCTAATGCTCGTGCTCAGACGCAATCCTTTAGTAGTCCACAGACTAGTTTGCAAGTCTACCATTTTTTCAACGCATTCAAGTTCATTCAGAATTACATTAAATCAGCTAATACACAATTTAAGAATGCTTGTCGGTGGGTCACAGGAAGTTGATTTATTTATTATTTGTTATAAACAAATAAAAAATGCAAACTACCCTGTTCAGAAGTGATGTTGATTTTTCTCAGTATGAATGATTCCTTACCATTATAGTTCGTCATTTTACAATAATTATTGATTATTCAATGATATTCCATGAGTGAGTGCCCAATTTGACTATTGTTAACATATAAACAGTGCATTTTCAAATGAGTCAACTACAGACAAATTATTAATTAACGCCTGTCGTCAACCTACGATTTGTAAAATTATAGTGTCCAGAGTCTACCACATGGAGGTGGCAGTGTGATTTTAGACTTCTTCAGGGTGCTTAATTCATGTGAGTCCCCTCCCCTCTCACTATTCGAGCTGCTTGTTTTTTATGAGTCCCCTCGCCTCTCACTATTCGTGGTGTTTAATTTGTATGAATCCTCTGGCCTCTCACTTCACAGTGTTTTTTAATTGGTTCGCCTTTTCTTTACACCATTTTTCTTTTCTTTTGAAGTACTCTCCCTATTTAAGGTACGCTTAGGTTTAGGAAAAATGTCACTCTTCTCATCATAGGATAATCGTTTAAGGTTCAGTTGTCCCTTATCATCAGGGGTGAAAGCATGGTACTTGAGAGTGCCGGGTATTGTGACAGACTTATTGAACTGATCTGCGAATTCCAAAGTCATTGCTGAATCATCATCTTTAGAACAGAAGAGTACAACTGTTTCCTTTAAATTTTCTCTGGCCCATTTATATAGATCATGAGCACTTAGAATCTGTTTATCTGCTGGACGCTGCAAGCTGGCTCTTGATGCAAGTCGCTTTAAATTTCCTCCGATTCCATCGCATGGAAACAGTTGTACTCTTCAGTTCTAAAGATGATCTTTCAGCAATGACATTGGAATTAGCAGATCGGTTCAGTAAGTCTGTCACAATACCCGGTACTCTCATGTACCATGCTTTCCCCTCTAATGATAAGGGACAGCTGAACCTTCAACGAGTTTCCTATGATGAGAAGAGTGACATTTTTCCTAAACCTAAGCATACCTTGAATAGGGAGAGTACTTCAAAAGAAAAGAAAAATGGTGAAAAGAAAAGGCGAACCAATTAAAAAACACTGTCAAGTGGGAGGCCAGAGGATTCATAAAAATTAAGCACCACGAATAGTGAGAGACGAGGGGACTTACAAAAAACAAGCACCCCGAATAGTGAGAGGCGAGGGGACTCACTTGAATTAAGCACCCCGAAGGAGTCTAAAATCGCACTGCCACCTCCACGTGGTTGACTCAGGACACTATGATTTTATAGATCGTAGGTTGACGACAGGCGTTAATTAATAGTTTGTCTGTAGTTGACACATTTGTAAATGCACTGTTTATATATTAACAATGGTTAAATTGGGCACTTATTCATCGAATATCCATGAATAATCAATAATTATTGTAAACTGACGAACTATTATAGTAAGGAATCATTCATACTGACAAAAATCAACATCACTTCTGAACAGGGTGGTTTGCATTTTTTATTTGTTTATAACAAATAATAAATAAATCAACTTTCTCTGACCCACCGATAAGCATTCTTAAATTGTGTATTAGCTGATTTAATGTAATTCTGAATGAACTTGAATGCGTTGAAAGAATGGTAGACTTGCAAACTAGTCTGTGGACTACTAAAGGATTGCGTCTGAGCACGAGCATCAGGGCTGCCTTCACATCGGGGCCTATATCTCGGAAACTATTCACTGGACCATTTTTTTGCGTAGGATCTTTTCTGAAGCCAAAAGGTCAAGCTTTCTTTTGAGGGTATTAAAAAAAAATACCCCAAATTGCTAAAAAAGTTAAATGAACAATTAAATTGTTTAAAAAATGCTTGAAACGTTTTTCGTTTTTTTCGTTAATAAAGTATAATAAAAGAGTAAGGAATATCCTTTCGAAAACCCCCATAAAAAATTTAAATCGATAAAATAGAAAGGAAGTTGCAAGCTTTTGAAAATACCCGTGCAGGCGTTGGGGTTGAAAATGTCACCCCCATCACTTGGAGAGGGGTGGTTTTTGTGGTCTATAAATTTGTCGATTAAGTACTATTGGGTAGGTGAACATATTCCCTGAATTTTAAGAAAATCAGAGAACATGACTTTTAAAGTTGGGGCAGTTGAGAAATAATGCCCCATATATAATTCCGTCAACTAACCTTGAACTAGGAGTCAATAATCCGATGTACGTGTTACTATTCAAGAAAATCACAAATAATTAAGAAAAAACGAATAAATAGTAACGTGCACCAGAAATGTTTGACTTTTTCCCGAGCTTTGCGCAGGATAACTCACACCTGTAACTTTTTACAAAGCCACGGCAATTACGTGAACTCTCGTATTTTGTTGTTTACGCGTTAAAACCAATAAAACAATTGAAAGTCAGCTCGATGGGCAAGACAGGCTCAAAATAGCGAGGTGTGTCTCATTTCTCCTCGACTGACCCTATTGATCATGCCATGACCTCCTAAAACTTGGTCCACTTCGATTCCTAATTCTCTGTATATTTTCTTTTGTACAACAACTTAACGTGATTCAAATAGATTTGTAAAAGTTACAAGTAAACAGTTATACATTGGGATATTTAGTATAATTTTTTAAAACATTAAAGGAACAGGATTTTACCAACAATTATAAATGAACAAACACAATTTTATAGATTTTTACATATTAATTTACCTTTACAAATTTTCCGTACATCCCGGGTTTTAATAGTTTTTTGGTATGATACGTGAAGCACGTGCTGAAAAGCTTCAACACGAGATCGACCAAATGGGTCATTTTGAACCATTTGCTTTTTCGCGTTGTTGCTATTACTGAACTATTGGACACAGACTGAATCGTTTTCTACACAGATGGTTCTGTTTAACCTTTCAAGGTTGGTGTTTGACCATTTGATAAGCCCAAAGGAGTACGCGAGGACAGGGATGGCATAGGTGTTTATTGCCCTGATCTTGTTTGTCGATTTGATAAAGCTCTACAGAACCAATCTGAGTCTGGTAGTGAAGGCTTTCATTAAGCTTTTCTTAACTATCGTATGCTGAATACCCGTAGATTCGAGAATACCCAGGTATTTATATGACTCGCCCTCAGCCATTGCCTCGATGTCATTCCCGTGTTCGCGCCCTAGTTCTACATACCCTAATTCTCCCCTGATTAAATGCACTGTTCGGCATTTATCTAGTCTGAACTCCATGTGGATATCATTGGAAAACTGCTTTGTGACATCGATCACTCACTGCAGTTTCTGGTTCAAACTAGCGTACAGTTTCAGGCCATTCATGTATAAAAGATGGATTAGTTAACGAACATCCTCATTATCAAGTATTCTGAACGCATGAGGTATGCTATTTAGTGTTTTGCTCAATGGGTTCAACGGTAAACAGAATCATAATGCACTGAAGAAGTATCCTTGAAAGATGCCCGTCGTAATGCGTATTGATCTAGTTATCCTTGGTTGTCCATGACAAAATACTTGATTCTTCTACCCGACGAAAACATAATCGCACGACTTAGAAAGTCGATAATGCGTGGGCAGATTTTTTACATTTTTATTATTATTGTAGATAGGCTGGTTCATTTAAGTCCCGTAACACTACGGTACATCCTATTGCACTACGCCTTTATTTTGAACACCCCGCAAAACAGATACCACTCACTCATGAACCTCCTCACCTTTCAAGTACTTATCATTCAAGTCCTTTAGCATGAATATGTTTATCGCCGGTCACCCATGCGAAAGTTCGCCGCGCTTGAATCGGCTTAACGTCTGTGACTCGCCCGAGTCGAGATTCACCGCGCAACTAATGCTGTCGGTTATACCTTACTCAGGAGAATTTTGACATTTTGACTTTGGATTTGAAATCAGCGACACCAAAAAACCCCGAGTTATATTTTTCAGTCACATCGGGTTTGTTTTACAGTGTTTGTCAGCCATGTTTGATTCGTCATTGTGAATTTTGATATTTTTATATCAGATTTGAAATCACCAACCCCAAAATCCCCATATCGGGTTAATTTAAGGATTTTTTCCGCCATATTGGAACCCCCCTTTTTAATTACCTACCTTTGAATACCGTGAATGGTGAAATTTGATTACGTAGAAATAATTCCGACCTTAAAGATTTCGAATAGCATCTTCAATCGCTTTGTTCTCTGGACCACAAAGTCCTGGAATAATTGTCAAGCCGGATTGGGAATCAATTCGAAAAAATGTATTAAAAAAATAAGGTTGAAAATGTTTTTAAAATTAAACTTCTTAGGGCGGAATTCACGGAATTCATGGAAGTCAACAAATTCATGGAATTCCGTGAATTCCACTTAAAAATTATTTCGAAGTTTTACTTCTGAGGTGCGTCCCGAGACACGCACATTTTTTTCATCTGCTGTTTATTTTCCCCATACTCCGTAAGTATTCATGTACAACCTCCAAACATCCCTCTGTGTTATTCCGGTCGAAAGATAATGAATTTTGACACAAAAAATGTTACTTCATCGCACTATGCGGCGTCACCTCTGCGAGTTCAAGGTTGCAAACATCAAGATAGAGGTGCAACAACAACTAGCACCGCCTGAAATGCACCCTGGGAAACGGTCAAGGGGGAGGTTCAGGGGCCTTAAGCACGAGGTGCTGAAGTGGATCAGGACCGGGATTTCGGGGACTTAGAACGATGATGGTCGCATGGTCGACAGTCTCGGTTTCTCAAAGCTTAAGGTCAACAGTGACCTCCTCCGGTCAGTTGGCAGCTCGAACAACGAGATCTTGCCTCTGAACCTGTAACAAGACATAAACTTGCAGCAGTTACAGGTTCTTGCATACTGCCCTGCGATTGCGTTCCAAGAAGGGTGTCAGACCCTCCATAGAAGTTTTGGTTTCAGCACGAGGTCAGTAAAATAAGAGACAAACTGGGTCGGTTGAATACATTTTTTTTTATTGAACAAACTTTTGTTCGATTACGAGACCCGCGATCAACATGAACTTTCGAGAACGTTTTCATACAACATTTAAGTGAAAGTCTTTTCAATTTTCATTAAATTCTGATAACTTGTTGCATCAGAATTAGGCATAATGTTAACGCTGTCACAGCTGATTCACTCCGTCCCCATAAAATTACATGTTAATTTCGATTTTTGTTCCTTCTGAGCCAGACTCCAAAACTTTACAAAATTTGGATAGCACACTTCGATTGGCTTCGTTTGAGGTCGTTTCTTCATAAGAGGAGATTCGGAAGAAAAAGTGGTAGTCTTATGACCTTGAAAATAGGTCATTAAGTAGGTCAAGGCCCTTTATTTATTTGTCTTTATTTTTATATCACATTAATTAGATAATTGCATATTTATAATTTTAGATAAGGTCAAGTCAAACAGCACCTCCACCAACATCGTTTTCGTCAGTGTTTTCGAATACGAATACAAATGCTAGTGCAACTAGTGCTGGAGCATTAGCAAGTGGTGCAATGCCACAAACACTAGATCAACTTTTGGAGAGGCAATGGGAGCAAGGTAGCCAATTTTTGATGGAACAGGCTCAGCACTTTGACAGTGAGTCAAAATAAACATATTTAATTTCTTATGCATCGAAACATGGTTTGTAATGTTGTGTTTATAAATAGTATACGGGACATTTCAAATTAACTTCGGAATGATTGTGCCCCGCTAACTTCTCACGGCTTTGATGCTTGAAATATTATATTTTGTGTAAGTAAACGGACTCAAAGTGATTTTCATGAAGAATTATTTCATTAGCACGCTTCATTGAACACACCCTCCCCTCTCGCCCCGCCGCTCCTCTCAACGGAAACCTCCGAGCGGCATTAGTTCTCGCACAAATCCAGTTTACTAAAATCCGGGTTCCAGTGTATTTGAATAGTATATTGTGCAACAAAAACGCACGAGACATTAAATGGCTCCCTCCCGTGGTGCACACGATATTTTCTTCAAAAAATGTTCGAAATACGCGGATTTTCGAGTTTTGTGAAGTGATACTAGAAGGCGAACGCAGGTAGGTGCGGGCGTAGGACGGGGGCTTCGGGGGCTTCGGAGGGCGAATCCCTCGTAAGTAAAAAAATACCAATATAAAAATATAATGTCATAAGCGGTTGCTGATATAGACGGCGGCTAATATAGGCGGCTGCTGATATAGACGGCAACTAATACAGACGGCTGCTGAAATTCGCCGCTTGAGAGCAGCACGTTTAGAGTACTTCTCCCTGTTATGAGTTTTTTCCCCTGTTGTCAAGTTTTTCCCCAGTTTTTTCCCTGGTGAACAAACAGCTACGTGCATCCCACTTCACACGCTTGCATCCCGCGGTTTTCACGCATGTGTTGAAAAAAATGCATTTTTTCATGTTTCATATAAAAAAACTGCGAAAAAATTTAAAGATAAACTTTTCTTATAAAAATAACATGTTACAAGATAGAAAACATGAGTTTAAACGTCTTCAATTCTAACTTCGATCCGTGCTTTTAATGAGATCCTTATCAGAGTCTAGCGTGGCATTTTTTTCTTAAAGGTTCATGTATCTAAAAAAGTCACTATATGCGTCCAAAACTTACAAAATTCGTGGAAATTAAAAAAAAAAAGGAGAATCCAACGATCAAAGGTCCAGCCTCTGGTCACTAGATAGCCAAACTTGAAGTATCATATTTTGATCCTGCTCTGAGACACCGCTAGACGGCGTTGCGGTTTTCCCTCCCTACGTCCTTTGTTTTAATTTTTGAATTTGACAGTCCTGTCGGTAAGTTTCAGCAAATTCATGGATACAAAATTTAACCATGATATCCCGACGGATTCCAAGTGACAAACTGAAGTGTTACATATTAGATCGTCCATTAACGCGTCGGGAAAAAGCTCATCATTTTTCTATAGATGGGCAAATGTTGCTAAAAGCTTAAAATAAATGCCACTTTAAACTTTAAAATATTCTCTTGTCATTTTACTGTCAGTGCTTTATAAATCACAATTTTATTAAAAACCCAAGAGGAAAGTAATTAGAAATTCATAAATAATTATTCTAATCATTATTTATGCATTTGTTATTTCTTGGTTTCTTATAATTTGATTTACTTTTCAAGTTAATTTTAAAATTATCATTATTTTTATCATCATCTTAGGGGTCCGAAATACCGCTATTAGGCGCCACTGGCGACAATCTTCATTCATTTTTAAAGCATTAAGTGGCCAGAGGCTGCTTTGGTCCACACAATCTTAAATGTCTCCATTCAAGTTAACAAATTTAAATAACTTTGAAGTAAATAAGAAAATGAAAATACCGCAAAATGGTCCTAAGCGTCTCAGTTATTCGGGTTTTCATAATAATGTGCAAAACTGATCTAAATGAGGTATTGATGCTCTAAATCAGACGTACCCAGCAGGAGAAATACACGACCGAAACACATGGTGTGCTAGCACCTCTATTTCTTCTGAAGAGGTGGATTAGTGGTAGGGTCGTGGCGTGATCTGCCGTCTAGTGACGTCGTCTAGCCCTGTGGATACGAAATATCTGTAGGGGTGCTTCGGAGCGACTAACTGTTCAATATAAAATTTTTAGGGCAACTAGAGTTTTAATTATTTTATTTCAGTATATTTACATTTATTTTCAATGTAGGTAATTGAAATAAAAGTTTACAAAGTGTTTTTTGTGGTTGTACATTATTGAATATTTAAATATCACAGTTTTGTACAATGTACGCTACCGTCGGAAATTGTCGGTACGATCAGCGAAAGTAACATTAAAAATCGCTTGTGACTTTGAAACGTGATTACTTGTTCCAAAACTTTGCTCGGGTGCCAAAATTTCAGCAGAATTCCTCATCTCAAGCTTCTAATGACTTTTTTTTATACAACTAACCAAATTTCCAAAATTGAGAATCTTAGACGATTGCACTTTTTATTCGTTATAACTAACGTAACTGCACCAATTAAGCTTAAACAATTGTAAACATTCAATGCTGAATTTCCTGATCAAGGATGTTTCAAATAGTGTTAATTTAAAAAAATTCTAAATTCTTGAACTAAAAAGTAAATTAAAATATGTTCAACACAAGACAAAATTATGGATCCTCTAAAACATCAGATATTTCTTAATGATAAATTTTTGCATAACTATAGAAAACATGAGAACAAGCTTTTTAATTTAATTGATCAACAAACTAATGTAACTACGAAATTCTTGGAAATTAAAAAAACAAAAAAAATGGAGCCCATGGGGACAAGCCAAGTGCGGCCCCTCATGGTTGCCCTTAGGGGTGGCCACGGGGGGGGGGGGGGGGGGGATTATGACCCCTTTCACTTGCCCGCACGGTGCATTTCAAAGCCTATATTAATAAATATGTATGTATTGCTAAAGAACAATCGATTTTTTAATAAAAAAAATATATTAGCGTCTCGATCGAGACAGATGATAAGTCTATGGGAGGTTGAATCGAAAGCTTTCCCGTAATCAATCCAGACCATCGATAGAAATCGCTGATAGGATGATGCGTCTTTACAGACACATCGGTCGTTGAGCAGGTTCTCCCGACATCCTGCTACGCCTTTCTTTGAGCCACGTTCTTCAAATATCTTTCACCACACAGGTCCAATTGTCTGAACAATCCTATCATTTAGGATAGCTGTGAAGATCTTATTCAGTGTGTTCAGACAAGTTGTTGTTGGCCTGTAGTTCTTAGGGTCAGCTAAGTTGCCCGTCTTCGACAGGAGCAATGTGCGCCCTTCCACCAACCACTCTGGAATAGGCTCTTCCGACTTTAGTTATGAGTTGAAAATTCGGGCCAGATGCTGGTGGGTTGAAGGAAACTTCTTCCACCAGAAGGTCCTGATACCATCTGTTACCGGAGCGGAATAGTTCTTCATGCCTCTTAAAACGTCTTTCACCTCCTCGGTAGTGATAGGTGGGCATTCCTCATCAGGTGTTATGAGGGCATTGCACAGCTCCTTGAAGGTATTTATGTTCTTTGAGCCTTCTTCAAGTGGATGTTGAATTCCGTAGACTTCTCTCCAAAATGCTTCGACCTCCTCTGGTTTGGGCGGATGGTAGACAGTAACTGGAGGGTCTTGACAGAGTTTAGGTGGGTCAGATAAAAACGGTTGATTTTCTCTGACGCACCTCTCTTTCCGCTCTAGATTTCTCCTATCGTTAGATAGTACTCGTATTCTGTCAACAATATGCTGCCTGATGGTCAATAACTTTGACTTGTTGATTGTGTGATGACGGATCCGCAGTGCGCGCGCGAACTGTCGAACCTTGGCAGTGAAAGTCCTGCCAGATGTTATTTAGTCAATTACACACTGAATGCGGGACGCGTACTGTCTTTCCCAGCCCATTTTTGTGCTGAGTTGATGCATTCGTCTTTTGGTCTTATGATCCACCGTTGGTTCTGTTTCACGGTTTGCATCTGCCAAAGCTCTCGCTGCATTGTACACGCCACAATTGATAGTCCAGAGGTCGGATTCTTCGGAAAAATCTCCACGAAGCTCGTCATCCAGTTCAGCCAGATGTGTGGGCTAGGGAGAAACCTGAATGTTGATGTTTCTCCGGGTCCTGAAGCATCGTGCTTCCTCTATTGGATGCCTGTTTGAGGTTGGTCTCAGTGTTGCCTATCTTTCTCTGTTGCCGACTTGTTCTGGCTGCGGTTGGGTAGGCACTCTGCTTATATGACCCATTTTGCGGAGGTCCTTGGCACGGTTTCGAAGAAGATTTTGCGAAAAATCCGAGAGCTCTGGGTGTTTCTCGCACCATATAGTATGCAGTCGCGCCATGTAACCTTGTCGTTCAGGGGCCATACTGGTATTCTAGCACTCCAGCAGGTCGTCCCTGAGTCCATCCGTCCACTCGAAAGTAATGAGATTCTGCCGGTCAATCGCACTGACTCTGTCTTGTTTGGCTCCCCCAATTCTAGGGTAGTCGGCATTGTTGTCCGACCCATTGTCGGGAGCCCTGTGCGTTCGATTGCTTTGAACCGAATTTACTACAACTATGTTTGGTGTTGTCATTGTTGTTCCCACGAGCAGCTAGGGAAAAGGGTTCGTCCATCCTTGTACAGCTTTGCATGCAAGGATAAGGCTGTATACTCTGAGAGGTCGCCCGGTATCCCAGAGTCACCGTTTGAGACACCTCACCCAGGTGCCATTCAGCTTTCGGCCCGGTTGTTACGCCTCCGCTTAGGGGTTATTCTTTCGGGACCATCCCTGGACAATTGTCCGCGACTGCTTATTAATTATTGTAACCATATTCCGAGAACGCGTTCGGTGTCTTTGTCATAGGCCCTTCGGTTCGATTCCCAAAGAGCCAAAAGCGATACAATGTTTTCAAGATGTTAGTATCAATCCAGTTTCATTAGGACGCTCGCTGAAAAAGGATCCAAGGCTATTCTTGTCAAAAGACAAGATATGAACAAGGTAACGCACTCCTGTACAGCTTAATATTCTCTCACTTTATCTGGAAAAGTGTTGCCTCTAGTTTTCGTGTACCTGCAAGAGTCTACAAGAGCTTTTGGTCCTAGGGTTCATAAGACCATAAATGAGTATTCAAACACATGCATAAATGTTGTTATTACATCTTCGAAATCTGATAAGCTTACCACAGTTTTGCATAAGGACTTCCTCCACGATACATTAAAATCATACGTGGTGAAAAATAAGTTTCTTCTTTTTATTGATTCGTGGGGCGGGCAAACGAATGCGGATTTGTACGACGAAATCTTTCAGGGTAATAATAAACTACCGACATGCCTACACGTATACTTTTGTCGACAAGTGAATAATCTTATTTAAAAAATGCAAAACTGTGCATATTTAATAGAACAGGAACGCGAAATCAATTTTCGCGCAGATCGTATCAAAATCCAGTCTATCGTACACCATCAGCTATCATCTCCTGTATTTTCCGACATGATACAATACGCGTGGTTTGCTGGGAAGCTTTTTGATGACCGAGAAATTTGTTTAAATGTAAATTTGTTGTGCTTTTCAGTGGAAGATTTAACCCTCCGTTTGGCACATGGGTCCAGTCAGACATTACGCGATATTAAATGTTTTTGTAGTATACTTCTGATTGAGCTAGCGACTTGAAACTCCCTGACTTTTCCTAAAATTTTATTAGCTATCATTTAACCCGGCGTCATGTGGGTGGAAAAGTGTTACACGGACGTAGGGGTGGGTCATATAGACCCGCTTATTAGATTTGAATTACACCAGAACTTTATTAATAAAAAAGGTAATATGTATTCCGGTTTATTTTTGAGGTATTCATGTAAATAAATATAAGAGAAATATCACATAATATTATATTTTAATCATATTAATAATGACCGTTCGAGGTCATTCCGAGCCGTTGCTATTGAGCGTGAACGAGAGGGGTCGCAGTGGCGGGAGGGGGGGGGGGGCAGAAGCACTTCTGCGACAATTTTTGAGCTGAAAATTTGTGAACGGTCAGTGTAAATTGTAAA
The DNA here is from genome assembly GCA_932178445.1 of Andricus quercusramuli. NCBI lineage: Eukaryota > Metazoa > Arthropoda > Insecta > Hymenoptera > Cynipidae > Andricus > Andricus quercusramuli. The sequence goes on from CAKNXH010060490.1 coordinate 116,110, forward strand.
GAATTAAAATCATATGTATACACAATGGCGCAAAATTGTTACACCAAATGCAGGGACGAATCTCGAGACCTTTTTCAACTTTGTGCACGTGTAACTCTCAGTACGGTCGCCACTAGACTAATGTGCTACCTGCAACGCTTAGAACGACTCAGCAGCTCCAGCTACTGAGAAGAACAGCAACGTCGCACGCATAGTAACCGAACTTCAAGCAAAATAAAATGTGCCGGGTCTCACAGACCCAACCCACATGACGCCGGGTTGAAAAAAAATTTGAAAGGATACATGCCATATAAGGATAATTATAAGGATATTTATTTGAATATACTTCGGTTTGGAACATGTGGCCTGGCCATACCCCTTTATATTTAATGTAGGAATGTATTAAATATAATGCATTGGGAATATTTTAATGCATTTTTTTAGTTTCTCTTGGTATTTTTCCATTCAAACTGCCTTTTATATTCTCTTAGCATCTTGCATACACATATGGGGTAAAATTTCCGAAGTGTCCCCGCCTAAAATTTTGTGGTCGCCTATCTTATTCAAACTCCACAAGATTGTAGTGCTATTTGACCTCCTCAAGTTCGGTGAAGGGGGCGCACCTCGTTTAACGGGTTGTCAAGATACAGGGATTTTTCGACGATTCACCCCGACTGCTAACTTTCAATTGTACATAACTCCTGATACAGTTATTCAATTTTACTTTTTTATCAGGGTTTTAAAAGGGAATTTTAACAAGGTTTACATTAAAAATAATCATTAAATGATGAAAAAATTATTTCACCTTGATTTTTCACTTTAAAGAATATTTTTGAGATTTTCTCCCAATGTGGCATTTTTGATATTTTTTTAATTAGGCTAGAAAAAAAATTTGATTTTTTCTCTTGAAAAACATCCCAGAACGAGAATGGGATGGAAAGTATTGGTTGAGTTATAGAAGGTCATAAAAGCGCAGGTACCCCGCGCCAACTAACCACGGCGCTACTGGGCGTGCTGTAGTGACTCAGTGGCTCTAATAATTTATAAAAATGATGTTTATGCTTACGCCTAACAAAAATTCCATTTTATTCTGACTTTTATGTAGCTGGAGAACGATTTAGATATTTTCTTAATTAAAATTTCAAAATGGTTTCATTGTAGGAAAACGATAGTGAATAATAAAATCATAAACGATTTTGGTGAATGGTTCTGCTCATCTGTTACATGTCCAGATGGGTTTTGATAAGTCCTCTATCTTCCCACGTTTTGGGGTGCTTTTTGGTGTAAGTAAACCAACGCTACTGCACATGGAAAAGGACCATGTGATGAAATTGGGAGCAATTTGAAAACACTCGCCGCACGTTCCAGTCTCCAGGCGTCGTCTCAGAATCAGATTTTGACTGCTGATGATCTATATCAATGGGCTAAAAAAACTTGCCTGAAAGGGTAATATTTTACATCCCCAAGAAAATTACGCCGCCACTGCTGAAAACCTTAAAACTTGATTCGATTCTGCAAAGACTGTGCCGGACACACAAAAATACCATTTCTTTGTACCCTTTTCAGAATCGACTCTAATTTTGAAGAAATATTCGTCATCTCCACAGTATGACATTTTCCCGAAGAGAAAGATCGCAAAGAGATCGGGAAGAGAAGAGCAAAGTGAAGGTTAAATTGAAAGAAAAATCATTTTTTAAGTATCAGTGTGAGAGGTTTGAAAGGACGTTAATACTGTCTGTATTAGAGGAGATACCTTTGATCGATATTATAGATTTCCAATTTTCACGTTGTGTGAAGTATTTCTCTAATGATTGATAGTTACCTATCTCTGATGATAATATAGATTCCTAGTTGAAACATGTATCTAACATAACACCTTGCAAATAAAGCGTATTCGAAAAGAGGACTCTTCTTCCGATCTCTCCAGTAGCTTAGTGGTTTAGAGCACCTGACCGGCAATCAGTTGACCTGGCGTTCGAATCCCAGCGGAGCGAAAGGGAGTAGATCTTTTTTTCGAATTAAAAATTTTAATTTTAAAAAGGTGAAATAATTTTTTTATCGTGTAATGATAACTTTTATTGTAAACCTTGGTAAAATACCTTTCTAAAGCCCTCATAAAAAAGTAAATATGGATAACTGTATCAGGAGTTATGTACAATTGAAAGTTAGCAGTCTGGGTGAATCGTCGAAAATTCGGGCCACTGTATCTTGACAACCCTTTGTACTATGTGCGCCCCCTCAACAGGATTTAAAGAGGTCCACTAGTACTACAATCTGGCGGAGTTTGATTATGATATAAAGTAGACCTTTACTTATCCTGCTTCTATTTGCCATCACATCACTCACTTCCCATACCCTCACTTTCACTAATTCCCTTCCCACATTGCCCAGCACCTCATTTACCCTATTTTTCACCTCTCCCTTCCCTTACTTTTTCCTCGTCTACTTTCTCTCTCCTCAACACCCCTACTCCTGTACATCACAACCCTAGCATTCTTCACATCCCTCACTTCTCTTACTTTCTACCTCCTCACTTACCTTACTTCTCCGTTTTCTATCCCCCCCCCCCCCCTCATATCCCAGACTTACACTCGCTTTTCCTACTTTCCAACCCCTCACATCCCACACTTCCAATCCCATGATTTCCCTCACTTCTCCATCTTCTAATTGCCCTAATTTCACTCCCGTACTTCTCTTCCCTTCCTTTATTTGCTTCTCCTCCCTCCCTTTCTTTACTTCTCCCTCATCAAATTTCCGTCTCCTAAATTCCTCTGCTTCTATTCACTTCTCTTACTTCTCCCTCCTCTACATCCCAACCCTTTATAATGTGCACATCCCTCACATCACCTATTTTCTACTCCATCACATTCCTTACTTCGCCTTTCTCTACTTCCCCTCCCCTCACATCCCTCACTTACACTTCTTCTACTTCCCAACCCCTTATTGCTCCATTCTCTACTTCCCCTAATTCCACTTACATACTTTTCCTACTTTTCCCTTCCCTTACTTCTCTCTGAATCATATAAGTTCCATTTATAAGAATAACCCTTCGGTGGCACACTCCCCGATGCGTAGCGTAGCTGGCATAACAGGGGCTTTTTGACCCCAAGCGAAAAAGGCTTCACGCAAAGAGCCAACTCATTATTTTGAATAGCTTAATTTTTTGCACAATCTTGGATAGTTACGTCACAGAATTCTGTGGGTTACTTAGTTCAAAGTTTTTTTTAAATATGAAAAGAAGATTGTAGAAGTTGAAAAATAGCGAAAAATTACATTTTTTACAAGTTAGAGGGGGTATCCGGCTAAGGTGACAGGGCCTATAAGTACCAAATTAAAATGTTAAAGGGACTTAAATTGAGGTTGAACATGCCTAGGGTCTTTTTGACCTCAGTTTGCCATCAAAGGGATAATATAGATCATAATAAAGCGTAAAAATGAATAAAAAATAATTTTCTACCTCTTTCAATTCTAATTTTTCCTTTATAAAAATACAGCGTACTCTTTTCTCTCTTTCTCATTTAATCATTCTACTATTTCTACACTCATTTCAGAAAAACGTGGACAAAGTACTTTGATTACAGTGAGCAAAGTAAAAAGTGTGGGCCGAATACTTTGTTCACTGTTGGCAAAGTACTTTGCCCATGCTTTTCACATGTCTCAACGATTTGCTCTTCTTTTCCCACTGCCGCGGACAATGATCGAGAAATCGATCATTCTGCCATCTCTTAACTGGCCAACAAAGTCGTATTTTCCGCGTGGGTATTGGAAACAATTGTTATTTCAATAAAAATTGCTTTCAATTTATTTCAGATATTATTTAAATTGTTTGTTTACTTTGAATTAGTTCATTGATACTTGGCCATAAATTGAATTTCAGCCTAACCATAAAACAATATTCTTTTCGGTAAAATCCTAAAGCAGACATGCCCAACTCGGGGAAATTTCCTCCGGGAACACATGTTCAGAGTTCCCTACTCTTTCTACTAAAGAGCGGGAGTGGCGGTAGACGCATGCGCGTGGTAGACGCGTACGGCACAGAGGAAAGATTCTCGCAAGCGTTTACCACCACTCCCGCTCTCTAGGAGAAAGAGTAGGGAACTCGGAACTTGTTTCCCGGAGGAAATTTCCCCGAGTTGGGCATGCCTGTTCTAAAGCTCTAATTTGAAAACAATAAATTTACCTCTCTAATATTTAGGGGCCGTGTACATAATACGTCACACGTTTTTCGTTTGTTTAAATAAAGACAAGAATAAAATTGCCTTCAAGCCAAAAGGGATACAGGGACATAAACAAATTAAAAACGTGTGACGTTGTTATGTGCACGACCACTTAATTAAATGTAACTAATCGTTACTCGAATAGCGGCTGATTTCTCGCATCGCCAAGCAATTGCAATTAACTAATTTTTAGATAAATCTAACTAATTCTCAGCAGAAAAATGTACCGAAACATTATTGAAAGTAATGTAACTAATTTTTTAGTCGAATTGCATAACATACATTTTCTTGATTCGCTCCATTAGTGAAGTTTTATATACACCACATTCGACTTGCATGTACCTTCATTCACACAAGTTTCGTGCCCTTGTTCAGTATTTAATTAAAAAATGTACTTGCTTTTACTATGATTAGATACAAATAAGCTACTATGTGGTCCGTATGTGCGAATTTTTGGATACCCTGTATATTACACTAATGGAAACAAGAGCTCAGCACACGACATACTACAATTTTTTCCCCTCAATGTTAAACAGTCTATGCCACTCTTTTTTCCATCTCCTAAATATAATTAAATACCTATCCTTTTTAATTCCTCATTCTCTATCTCAGTCAATCCCTGGCTGATTCATGTAAACCTTCTTCTACCTATTTGATTTGAATGAATTTGATTGAAATGCCTAGAATGATATTGCTTGAAGTTGATACTTCAGTAGTCTAAAATTTGCTTTATTTCATACGACTCGCTTTGTTTCGAACAGTCTGGACACGCCCAAAGATAATAATTAGTTCATGCCATTAATTGCTGTTCAGCGACCTTACAACCCGAATGTTATACAATGTCTTTCACCAAACGAAGTATTGAAAAGGTCAATAACATTTAATGCTGATCAGAGATCTTCTCAGTTGAATGTCATTCAATGTCTTCTACCAAATAAAGTACTAAAAAGGCGAATGCCATTTAGTGCTGCTTCGACAAAAACTGTTATGATTACATCATAGATCAGGCGGTAGAACAAAAAAACATTGTTATTTTTGTGGGGAATTCTGATAAAACAAATTGTGTACGTCCATATGAAAAGGGCCATCTGGTCGGTATGGATTTGCACATAGGAACATATAGCATGACATTTTAAAACCAAAACGAACCCAAGAGGTGGAAAAACGAGTCGCCGGGGATTTTTTTTGAGCTTGATCTTCCAAAAACTGATTTTTGAGAAAAATGCATCCGAAGTTGGTGGCTAGCGCCGGTCAGGTGTTATATTTGTTTCGAAGGGGAAATATACCTACTTCCTGAATACTTCTAGGACATGAATTCAGTGCCAATAGCTTTTACATAGGTCCTCGTTACCTCCCCCACTCAAACCCGAAAATAATAATTTTGACCTTGACTTAAAAAAATACGAACATCTCTTGATCTATGTTATCTTCCTGTCTAGTGATACGGAAAGTTCAAAGAAGAGGGAGGGGGTGAGTATAGAATATCTATGCCGGGGTAATGTATGGCCCCCGAAAGAAAATAGGGGGGGGGGGGGTTGTCCCCTTTAATAGAGGATTTCCAGATCCCAACTGGGTGGTACCAGGGCTGTAACCTGACAAACCTAAGGTGATCCTGATAGGGCGGTACCAGGGCTGTAACCTGGAAAACCTAAGGCGATCACGATAGAGCGGTACCAGGGCGATAACCTGGCAAACCTAAGGCGATCCCGATTTGGCGGTACCAGGGCTGTAACCTGGCAAACCTAAGAGGAGAAAAGGTTCCGCTTTACGCGACCGACGGGACTGGATTTTATCGGGGAGAATTTCTCCGCGGAGCTACACGTCGGGACGAAAACTTCGTCCGGACTAGCGACGAGTGCGTCGGGGGAAAGTAACCCCTTTAAGGGGGAGAAGAATAATTCGGGTATGTCAAACGACTGAACGGGTCTCTGTGATAGAGAAAGAGGAATAAACGGAAGTTCCGCTGGTACGGAGGCCCCAAGTGGGCGAACTACGAGGGGAAGAGAAGGTTGGATAGGGGCGGGAGCTAATCCGCTAGCTAGCGCCTGGGCAAGTAACGCTTTCTGTTTGCGCTTCTTTTCCCGTTTCCGAAAGCTCCGGTTCGGATTCCGATAATATTTGGGTCCAAGAGCGGATGACGGACCCGGCGGGAGAGTGTCCGGCGGAGGCGCGGGCAGCGACCTACGTGCTTGATAGGTCGCAAAATCTATCTTGGCCCGGATCTTTCCGGGGGTGCGGGGACGAGCTGGACACGCACGGGTCATTCGGCAATCGCGAACGAGTACTACGTACCCGTAAAAGTAACCTCAAAACAAGTAAGGAAACGAAGATGGCGTAACCGGGTACGGACCGGGCAACCTTTTCACCACCCGGGTGGAAGATATATTAGGGCGATCTTAATCGGGCCTAAACCAGGCAGCCTAGATACACCCTAGATCGAAAGAATTTCCAAATGGTCCTAATCGGGCTCAGACCGGTTAGCCTAGACACCACTTAATAAGAAAAGAACCGTCAAGTTGGCTGGTTCCTAATCGGGCTCAGACCGGGCAGACTAGATTCATCCTAAACCGAAATTATCCTCGAATAGTCCTAATGGGCACGGACTGGGCAACCTATATAGCCCACGGCGGAAAGAAGTGACAAAAAGGGCGGTAACCGGGCAACCTATCTACACTGTGGACATAAAGAATACTCGAAGATCTCTGACCGGGCTTGGACCGGGCAGCCTAGATAGAAACACTGAAACCCGGTGATGATGTACGAAAAGCGCGATAAGCAAAGATGCTCCAGGAAAAGCAGGAAAGACGAGCTTCGATATTGACCGGGCTCGCACCGGGCAGCCTAGATAGAAACACTGAAACCCGGTGATGATGTACGAAATGCGCGATGAATAACGATGCTCCAGGAAAAGTAGGAAAAAACGCACTTCGATAATCTCACGAACAAAGCTAAGCGCGACTCACGAGATAACACTGAATTTAGGAGGTACGCGACACATATATAGAAAATCAAAGAACACGACAGCAGAGCCTCGGTTACGTACGGCCAATTCTGATCTCCCGCCCACAACGGGACGCTGAGTGACGTTGTACAGTAACGTAAACCGGGTTGGGTGTCAAAAAAAAATCACAATAAAAATTTGTTATGCCGGTATAACCTGGTACGAACCCCCGGCCAAATCAACGCCACCCCCGCCCCTATGAGGGACGCTGGGAGACGATACCGGTGAGGTGCTCCAAAGAAATACCGACAAAAAATAAATATACAAATTCAAATTTCACTTAAAAAAAAAAAATAAAATAAAATAAACAAAGACAATTGAAAGAATTCCAAAGAGAAGAAGAGAAATAGCGAAAAGACACAGCGAGAGGAGAACAACTTCTCGACCTGTTGGTTTCGAAATTCGTTGACTACTAACTACACGGTACACGGACCGTCGCTTCGCTGCCGCTCCACTCGTCCGAGAAGAGTAGTCCCAGCCTCTGATTGGCTGGGCCCGTGCGACAAAAGGGGACTCGCGTGGTGGGAAAATCCCCCGTATCCACTACCTTGCCGTTCGCGCGTCGTGGCTTGATTTTAACTATTCCTATTTTCTAACTCTAATTATTTATAATGATCTTAAAAATCTAATTTTAACTTTATTAATAATCTAAAAATTGATCCATGTTAATTACAAATAGGCGCTCCTACTTGCATTGAAAATTTTCTAAAATTTGATAAATTGGATTTTTTAAAATGTGTTAAACGAATTTTCGAGTATATATACCCATATACATACACACATATATACATACATATATGTATATATATATATATATATATATATATATATATATATATATATATATCATTATCTTTGCTAACTTATATACAGGGTGTCCCAGACTCAAGTGTCCGGACTTATACAGTCATATAAAAATGAAAAAAATAAATAGAAAATTCCTTTTCCAAAAATCAGTTGAAGTTTTAGTTTTTTAGTTATAAAACATTTAAGCTAGACCAATGAGGAGCACCGTATAAACAGCCGTGTGTCCGTGAACCAGATTTCAACGCAGTGTTATCGAAGGGAGCGTAGAGGTAGGGTTAGCGACGGGAGAACACTACGTTGGAATCCCGTTCATGCACACACGGCTGTTTATACGGCGCTCCTGATTGGTCTAGCTTAAATGTTTTATAACTAAAAAACTAAAGGTGGACGATGGTCGTGGGGGTTAAGGCATAGGCTTTGGACCCACTCCGTCGGCTTGCGGGTTCGATTCCCGCCTCGCACTCTGGAAGAGTCTCGGTGGCCCATGCGGTGAACACTTGCCTAGCAAGGCAGTTGTTCACCTCCGGAGAGTCGTGGGACCGGTACCTCTAGAGAAAAAGGTTCTCTAAGTACTTAAGGCTGTTGCTCTTGGTGGTTCGGAACCCACCTTAAACTGTAGGTCCCCCTCTCACCACCAAGTAAGTGTGTGGGGGGTGTGTGAAGGAATAGGGAAGAGATACAAGAACAATGTAAACCCTTAGGGGACACATTAGAAGCTTCCAACTAAAAAAATTAAAACTTCATCTGATTTTTGGAAAAGGAATTTTCTATTTATTTTTTTCATTTTTATACGGCTATATAAGTCCGGACACTTGAGTCTGGGACACCCTGTATATATAAAGTATTCAGTGATTTATTAACGTTATTCGGGTAATCCGAGGTCCCTATATTATTATTTCAATAATTAGTAACTTTAAGGAGTTTGAGTAGGTGGCATATGAAAAATTAATGAATCGAATTTAATAGTTATATTATAAAAGAACAATAATCCTACTTAATCACTTAAAATACTTTAATATCATTATTTTCGGCACACCTTAGAAAACGGAAGGATTTGGCTAAATAGATTAGAAATTACAGATTGAATAAAAATATCTTAACACTCGATTATTTATATATCTTTCTTTTCCGTTTAATATTTTAAAATAAGCGGGCCCTCTTATTTAAAAAGATAATCAAAATCAGAAGAATCTATGATGTCGAAAGTGAGAGTAGAGTAAAGTGGGAGCGAGCGTGAGAGTCAGAGAGATAGAGAGAGGAGAGTTGAGAAGAGTAGAAACCGGTTTTGGGCCAGGCGGTCGAGTTGTTGTTGGCTGTTGGAAAATCGAACTCGAGCCAAGCCGAGTTTACCAAGTTGAGAGAGTAACAAGGTGAGGGGAGAGAAAGGCGAGAGGATGGTGGCTTGAGGAAAAGCGGAGAGGACGAGTAGAGTGCCGAGGCGGACGTGAGAGAGGGGAGAGTTGAGAAGAGTAAAAACCGGTTTGGGCCTGACGAACCGAGTTTGAAGATGGAAAAGGGAATTCCTGTCAGGCCGAGTTGAATAGGAATGTTAAGGGGAGGGAGTGAGAGGGAAGATAGAAGGTGTTGGTAGAAAAGAGAAAGAGAAGTCGGAAATAAACGCGGAATTTAGGAAATTGATGGAGAGCCGACGAGTAAGAAAAGGTCGTTTCTCAAGGCTGGAAAATTCCAGCCTGCATATATTTTCTTGGCTTATGGCCGATATCAAATATAATAGAACCGACCATAAGGGCCCTTTTTCATATAGACGTACACAATTATGGTTTTAAAATGTTCTTTATGTAAATATAAGGAACCGTTTGCCGCCTCCCCTCCGACACATAACTTTTGACAATAGTTTTTGATTTGATTTAATGTGAGCGGCAGGCCACTTTCCTGGTCTTCAGGCTAGAAAGCCCGTGTTGCCCACATCCCTATTTATTATCAAGTTAGTATACCGTATACAAGCTTCTACACAGTGTTATATCTCGATGCATTCGTTTTTCCAACGTTCTGCAAATATACCTCTCGGGTGACAGGCGTACTCCATGACACAGTGAATGACGGCGGAATGACGCTGGCAAAGCAAAGTGAGCCTCATAACACTATGACATCCGGCAGCCTCCCTGACACTGCCCTGGTGTGTAATGTAAGTGTATGTGTATGTTCATGACTCTAAATCTGAATGCTACCACCGAGCTAGCCTCTTTTAAGGGAACCTACGGTTTAAGGTGGGTTCCGAACTACCAAAACCCCGGTGAAGGACATACAAAAATTTTTCATTTGTACAGGCACAGGGACCAAACCCTACCATTCGTGACATTCGTCACAAAACGATTTCGCTACATCTCACCTTAATTACTTTTCCTACTTCTAAGCGCTTGCGACCTTGCCCTGGGCTTCCGTTTCTCCTTACCATTATCAATCTCACTTGGATTTTATTTCGCAACACTACTTTCTAATTCTGCTTCAGGAGTCATTTCTTGGCTTTTTTTCTCTTTCTATCTTGTGCCAGCAGCGCTCTCTCATATTTTCCAGTTTCTTCATCCATTCTTCCCCCTCGCCATTTCCATTCAAAATCCACTTCACTCTCTCTTCCACGCTTTCCCCTTCCCCTACATCACGTGTACACCTCTCTAGGATATGCAACCCTGTTTCCTGCTTATACCTTCACACTATACACCTATTCTCTTCTTTATTCATCCAGTACTTGCATGCTCTTACACCATCTCCCATTCTGAATCTCTCCACTCTATTCCATTTCTTCTCTTTTTTAACCTTTCTCAGGTACTCTGGTTCCTCCTGCATCTTAACCATTCGATGCCAGCTGTTGTACCTTGACTCCACGATTTTCTTCCACCTTTCCTCCCCTTGCCTTGCCCTCATCTCTTCCTCTATTTCCTTCTACGCTCTCCCCTCACTTGCATACCACGTTCAAACCTAATTTCATATCTCTCCTCTTCCCATTTCGAACGTCCCATCTTTCCCCACCTCTCTCTGTCCATAACCTCCCGTGCTAACGCTTGTGCCATCCTGCTGCCCTATCCCCTTCTTAGTTCCTCTTGAAAATTCCAGACTCTTTTTAGTTGTCTGACAATAATTTTTTCTCGTGCTATTTCTTCCCTCAGCATATAAGCTGGGCAGCTCCAAATCAATTTCATAACTCATCTCAAAAATCTCTCATGCAGACTTTCCACTCTCTTCTTCTCTTTTCAACCACAAATTTCCACTCCGTAGCTTAACACTGACGATACTAGCACATAGAACATCCATGCTGTCATCCTCCAGTCGTCCTTCAACATTCTTTTACGTATAACTCATACTTCTCCTATCACTTTACTCGCGCATTCTAATCTCTTTGTCACTTGCAGCTCGCTTTCTCTTCTCGTTTCAAACAAAAACTTAGGCAGCAAAACTCCTCAACCAACTCTACCACCGCGCTATTAATCTTCCATTCATATTCTACTCTGAGCTTTTTATTTCTGAAACACATCATCTTAGTCTTATTCACGTTCACTATCAGTTACTTTACTCTCACGTACTCTTCGAACACTCTCATCATCAGATTCATTCCTCTTTCTTCATCCGCTACTAGCACTACGTCATCTGCATATGCTAGTGGATACACTTTGCCTGTTCCTAGTGTTGTGCCTCCTTCCCCTTTCCTCTCCATCTTCCCCTTTAAGTCTGCCAGAAGAACACTAAATAGAAGTGGACTCAATGGGCACTCTTGCCCGAGCCCCCTTCCCGTCCAGAATTCCTCTTTCTTTTCTCCTATCTTCACCCTTATCTTAGTTTCCACCAATATTTCTTTTATCCTCTCCATTAAACGTTCGTCTAATCATCTCTCTTTCATGGCTGTCCATAACACCCTTCTGTTAACTGAGTCTAAGGCTGCCTTAAAATCTACAAACAGTGAGACCAATTTCCCTTTCTTACGCCCTTGGTTCCTATTGACTAAATAGTTGAGCACGTAAATGTTGTCTGTGGTCCCCATCCATTTCCTAAAACCCGTTTGGTTGTGTGGTATACTTTCCTTTCTTCCACCTGTCTTTCCGACCTCCTTCTAAGTACTTGTGCGTAAATTTTGTATCCCACCGACGGAAATGAGTCTGTTTCGCTAGCAGCTTGTCTACTCCTTCCTCTTCCATAGTCCATACTCCCTATATCCTCGTTTTCTATTTTTTCTCTAAATTTTCTCTAAATCAGCCGTTATCTCTAACTTTTGCCACCACATTCACGATTTCATCCACTCCTTTCAATCTCACTCAGCCTCAGCCCCTACCTTTTTTCCTCACCACAATTTTTCCGCGCTCACTTCATTTTCCCTTAATAACCAAAAAGCTACAGCACAAAAAAAAACACAGTACCGGAATCATATGACCAATATTTTTCCAACAATAGCCGAGCAGTTGACAAATTTGTAAGAAGTTTTGAAAATTTGCACTTACGCTGGTTCTGAAAAAATGTTAAATAAATGTATGCCCTGATTGTGGGTAAAATGGATGTTAATAAATAAATATTGCAATAATAACTCATTTTTTATTGTTTATAAATAATTTTATTTATGTAATGCATGTTTGAATTTATTATGATTTTGATAATCATGAATCTTCGTATAAAAATATTTGAGTCCACCAACTCGACAAAGTCAGTGATCAGCGTGTTCTTTGTAATATAAACCAGATGAGAATACCATTGGCGCAATACAGGGCTCAACATTTTCAGCAAGTGCTGACTGCAATAGTAAGTGCATGGCTGCAACAAGAAAAATTAAAGTGCATCCGTTAATATCTTATGTCCGGTATCACGGACAGAAATAAATGGCTCCTTGCTCCACTTTTGCGAGATAATTATTTCATCCTTAGAAGCGTGTCGAGTACAGTAATAATTATGAATGTATCTGCAATACATTCTATAAGTCCTTGCATGAGGGATTTATGCCGCTCTCCAAGGGGGGGGGGGGTCTAGTTGAGTGTCGGAAAAGAGCGAAAAATTACAGGAAAATGCGGAACGTCATGTCACCTGAGGGGGGGGGGGGGGTCAAAACCTGATTCATATTCCGGTACGTAAAACTTGAATGGCTTCTGAACAAGCTACTGAGAAACTTATAAGCATTAAATCATTATCTCGCAAAACTGTAGCAAGGAGCCTCTTATTTCTTTCCGTGATTCTGAATTGAACATATTAACGCTGCTGTACAGGCTGAGAAAGACGTATAACGTTTGATTCTCTTCAGCAGTAAGGCGCACGTCCAGCTTGAAACAATTGACATACGCCTTGCAGCTGCGTGGATTCAAACATTATACGGAAGTTTTTAACCTGTAGAGCAGATTTAATACAGTCTCCTTTGTGAGCATAACTCGCTTGATCGCAAGGATAAGCTGCATACGATGCGATTGCAGTGCAGGACGATTCGGCGATGACATCTGACATAAACTATACGATAGCGTAAGACTCTAGCCTCTTCCAATAACATTTGACACTGAAAGCAGAAAAAGCATGGAAGCGTGGAATGACCCCAGCCTCTTCAAACGATTTGATACTGGAAGAAGATAAAATATGGAAGCGTGGAATTACCCCAGCCTTTTTCGACAAGTAGGCTAGCTGCAATTCTGAATTATAGTCGTGAATAAAAGTCCTGACACCTGGCTTTGAAGCTTTATTACTCGGCGAGAAAAAATCGCAGAATCTTGAGTTAAAGACAGACACACCCTTCAACATTATACTTGTAAAATGATGTCAGTTCGATTTTCGTCAAAAAATTTTTATCTTTCCTGCTACAGAAAATTTGTTAAAAAATACAGCAAAAATTACCCTCCACTTTCACTACGTCGACTTTGAAGTCCTCCACGAGTGCAAAAATTGATATAAGAAACTTCCAAAAAAATCTTGAGTATTCTTTAACATGTACTTTACAAATGAAATTTTGTTGACTCAAATTGAGTGATTATTTTAATTAGTAGAGCTAAAAATGTAAAATACAATGATCTCGGCTCTGGATAGAGATTTCAAGCTGAACTCTAGCTTCAAAGAAGTTTCTCAATTCAGCGGTTTCATCTCAAAAGTTGAATTGTCAATAAAAATGATTAAGGTTTTAATTAAAAGCGTTGGAATAATGACGATCTTAATGTGTTATATTACGAGGAATGACAGAAATTTCAGCCAAATGTGCTGAAATGTTGCAATTTTATTATGTTCAAGTAGCATAAATTACTACATACCTTCGGGACTGCGTCTTGAAAATCTTAGAGCGAATTGAAACTTTACTGGATTAACTAGACTCTATTATCTGTACAGTTTTCCTTGTGTTTCAACATCAATAAATGTAAAATAATTGGAAAAAAGAACTTTGTACTTTCCGACGCTTTCTTCATATTATCCCACGCCCCTTCATATTTTCTCATGCTATTTCATATTTCCCACACCCTTCCTTCTTTCTCTTGATTTTCACATTCTCCCATGCCCCTTGGTTGTTTCGACACTATTTCATAATTTGCCATGCTTTTTTAAATATTTTCCCTGTGGCGCGGGTGTTTGAAAATAAGAAATAGTGTGGGAAAATAGGAAAGGGCGTAAGAAAATATGAAATAAGCATGCAAAATGACGAAATAGCGTGGGCAAAAGGAAAGGACTTAAGAAAAAAGGAAGGACGTGGGAAAATATGAAATAGCGTGGAAAAAAAGGAAGGGGCGTGTGGAAATATGAAATAACATGAAAAAAAAAGAAAGGGCGTAGAAAAACATTAAATAGTGTGGAAAAATATATAAAAAACATAGGGGAACAGGAAGGATGGTGAGAAAATATGAGTTAGCTGGGAAAAATAGGAAGGGGCGTTGGATTATATGAAAAAAGGTGGAAAAATATGAAATAGCGTGAGAAAAAATAAAGCTGGGTGGAAAATGTGAAATAGCATGAAAAAATATGAAGGAGCGTGGAACAATATGAAAAAAGCGTGGGAAAGTATTAAGTTCATTTTTTCTAATTATTTCACATTTGTTGGTGTTGAAATACAACAAAATCACTATTTCTTGAAAATTTGTGCAGAGAAAGCATCAAATACATCCATTTAAATTGACATCTTTCTTAATGATTGTTATATAGTGGAATATATTGCTGAATTTCAATGCTTCTTTTTCATGAGGGAAATTTCAAGGTATCTGTCGAGCTGCTCGAAATACCATGTAAAATGCCATCATAAAGGCCGTGTTTTCTCCTTAATGAAACGCTCATTCGCAAAATCGTTGCATTCTTTTGTGATTCAAATTCAAAGGAACAATCTTAGTAATTTGAGCTCAATCGGTTGGGGGTTAAAAACTGGCCTCATCGGCACCCTTCCTTATACATTAATAAATCTTAAATTTTTGTTAGTTCTATTTTGCACACAAATGTGACATTCTCCGTCACTGATCTTCAAATGAAACTCAATCCTATATTGTGTGTGCGAATTTGGCAACATTCCTTCCTTCGAGATTTTTTAGATAAAGATTAGAATTTGTGAGTTGCAAGAATTTTGCTACTTGGATTTTGCAACATCACTGGTAGTTTTTATGAATGATGATGTAAATAAGTTCTTGAACTTGGCGCAATCATTTAAATTTCCAGCTGAATTGGGGAAATTTTATTTTTGGCAACGACCGATAAAACGGAGCAGCACCCTCTACCTGTAACGTTGAATTATCCATGGACCTGGAGACCAGCTCTTTAGAGAATTTTTCCTGTTCATCTGCGACCTTTCCTTTCGCCTTCAGGTAGTGTTCAGTGATCCTACAATTGCTTGTGAAATAAGAATTCCTCTTCTTTTGATCACGAACTTTTATCAATTCCAGATGATGTGCCTGAAATCGCTTCCACTTTTTTGCATCAGAAAAAGCAATTTCAGTCCGAGAGCAAATTACGGCTTGCTACATAAAGTAACTTCCAGTAGACATCGCGAAAATGACAGGTCTGTTAAGTTAGCACAATAGGGTGGTCCAAAAATGCATTGGAAAAATTTTTTTTCGAATTATTATCGGGACACCCCCCAAATTTGTTCGAATCCGCACAAAAATAAATGCGCTTTTTTTGTTTTGAAAAAAAATGATATTTAGGGGTGGCGCAAGCCCCATGAAGTTTAACATGTATTTCCCATAAGAAAAAAAGACGTTTTTGTAAATCTTATTCAGAATCCTCAATATTATCTCAATCGAGTTGAAACTCAACATTTCTCTTCACAATTAGCCATAGAATACGAATAAAATATCACTTTTCAAATATCACCCCCATAAGTCTGTTTTATAGGGTCCCAAAGAAACCCCATAAGTGAAAAAATGGGTTTTGCGAGTTTTTGGCGCTAATTATGATTTTTTTGCGGTTTTTTT
>CAKNXH010060490.1:141712-164623 GCA_932178445.1 Andricus quercusramuli
TAATGAATGGCCCCTAAGCCAAATGACGTGATATACGGAAAAAAGTTTCAACAGTGAAATGGAGCTTTCTAAAAGTCTACAAAATTGGTTTGAACCGTTTTTTGATAGTACTTTTTATTTTGGTTTTATTTATTGAAAATACTATGTGAAAATTCAAATTTCGAACCAAACTACGCAAAATACGAGAAAAAGTCTCGAAATAGAAATTATAGCTTTTAAAAAATCCTAGAAAATTTCCTTTAACCATTTTTCGATAAGATTGGTTTTTTCAATAGGTTTTTGTTTAGCGCCCCCCTCTATAAAAAAAAAAACCGAAAATCCAAATTTTTAGCCAAACTACGCGAAATATGGGGGAACATTTTTGAAGGAATTTCAGCGTTTGAAAATTCACACAACATTTTCTCGAACCATTTTTGGACAGAACTCCTCGTTTTTAATTTATTTATCGAAAGTGATATGTCAAAATCAAGAATTAACAACAGAATTAATAACAACGCGAGATAAAGAATATCTGGAGAAACGATTGTAGCTTTATATTGTAAGGTAATTCAGAAAATGACTATACTATACCATACTGTACTATACTAATTATTACATAATCACCTAGGATCTAGAATTGTAGCTAATTCAACAATAGAAACTCCGTTTTCTGAATTAGCCAGAATAGAAGTTTCTATTTTCTCTGGTACAAGTTTTTAAACAGTTTTTGAAATGTCACCAACTGCATTGTTTACCGTCGAAAAATTAGAAACATGCTCTCTTGATAATGATTTGATCATTGTTAAACTGACTTCATTTTTTTCAATTAATAGCACATTGACGTTAATCGCTTTAAAAATGGAAGCTTATTTTTTAAGGTAATTTCATTGTTGACCTGTCAATAATTGAATACTTATATGATTCAATTAATATTGCCTCAAGTGCTGCAGATACAGCAACACTTTGATCCAGTAATTTCTTTATCACTCAAGATACATATTTTCACTCATCTTCTATCCGGTAATTGAAAAAGAATTCCTCTTCAGGTACTTCGAATTAAGACAGGATTGTTTTAAATTTTTTTCTGGATTCCATGTGCGGACAATTGTGTTTATATTGTCATGAACTGTAGAAGCAAATTTTATAATCTAAGTTCTAAGTTTTCACAGTATTCTCAAGATTGCCTTTTAATTTTCAGACACGTCAAAAGTATTGAGAGTTAAGGAAAATTAAAACTAATCGTCAAATCAACTGCTTCATATTCATCAACTTTCTCCATAACCTGGTCCCTTCATTCTGTGTACAAAATGTCAATTCGATTTTTCATAGTTTCTACACCTAACTCTTGGTCATTTTTTGCAGCAAGCATCATTAATTCACAAACTCCTTCTTTCTTTGAAAACTTTAGAGGAATAAGGTCTTTGTATAACATTTTCACAATACCTTCGTTAACTACTGCAGACGAAGACTGTAAGTCCTACTGGAATCTGTTTCAGGTTTTTTCTGTAACTGACGGATTCGAGGATGATTTTCTTCATATTAAGAGGATTCTTGGGATTCATGTCGACGAATAGTGGAAAAGTTGCTTTCAATAGTTTCTGCATTACTTGTAGCCTTGCTGCAGAAGTTATATTCAGAACTCGAAATTTACTATCACAATATTTACACTTTAAATGAAAGGGGACATGATGAGGTTAAAAACGAAAATACATTTAAAGAATATTTTCCCTTCGATATTATTTTCGTTGTTGATTAGGTTATTATAAACCTTTTCATTTAATTCAATATTACTCATAGATAATCTTCGTTTATTTTACGCGAAGAATGCTCATGCATTCAATGCACCCCACAGTTTATTCAGGTTGTATTTAAGTAATTACCTCTTTTTAAACTTGTTCCTGGGTGAACCCGGTTTTTCGTCATGTTATAAATTAATTGAATACGTAGGTACAAAATTAGGAGCATGATGTAGTTTGGAGTTCGCCTTTTATCGCTTTTATCGTTATAAAGCGGCCGCGAGCGTTGGAGGAGACAATAGTCGCCTCTGGACGATTTCTTAGATCTAGCATCTGCGACTTCATAGGTTTTTAGTTGCTTGCTTCCTGATGGTCCAGAAAGTTTCTTACAATGCGACAGGTGTTTAATAAAACCGCCTTCTGAGCTGCCTTCAGTTACTCTACTGATTCCTAAATGTTCAAGATGTTCTGTGCATCTTGCGTGCACATTGCCTCGTCATGGATCGCTTCTTGTCTGCATTGCGTTTCTAATTCATCTGTGCTTTCTGCCCTAATATTCAAGGCCTCCTCTGACGACAAATTCAAGAGCGTGTAATCGAGATCTACTTTACAGATAGTGTTGTGAATCGCAGCATCTCGCAACTGTATAACTTGTGACCTACACAGTTTCTTGACATCTACAACGCCCCTAATTTGATGAGCTCAAAGGAGTACGTGAGGACAGGGATGACATAGGTGTTGATTGCCCTGATCTTGTTTGCCGAGTAAAGAAAACTCTTCAGAATCAATCTTGAGTCTTTTAATGAAGGTAGTCGTTAGGCTTTTCTTAACTATCATATGCTGAATACCCATGTATTTATATGACTCAGCCATTGCCTTGATGTAATTTTCAAACTCGTTCTCCCGCTCTGTGGTCCCTAATGCTCCTATGGTTAAATATTAGCTTGTTTACGAACTTGTATCATGTCAGCAGTGTCTGTGGTGACTAGATCTTTACTGCCTCGCGAGTTTTTAACAACATTCTTCTTGTTCTTTTGTAAGGATGTCATTCTCGTCGCATTGAGAATATGCCTTATCTGCAATGATAGCTGTAAGGCATTTATAAATTGTTTGAAGACAGGCTATCGGTCTAAATTCAGGTGGATTTTGAGCATCTGATATTTTAGGCAACATGTACGTAGTTACTTTGAGTATAAAGCCTGGTGTCAGATCTGGGTGTTGGATGATTTTCTGAAAACACCTTGCCAACGTAGGATGCACACACGGCAGGTACCTGTACCAGAAGCTGTCCTGATCTTCCATGGTAGATCTCGATCCCTTCCTTGAGTAAAGTTTGCACGTCTAACGTAGCTAGCGTTGCGTTCAAGTGCACAGGTAAAACGTTACTATTTAGGTGTTCTATTAATGCACGCAGATCCTTTCTGATGTTCATCTTCGGCAGAGAATGCCTTTGTGTTGGTTCTACATGTCTGAACTCTAGTAAAGCATGACCAAAATTCCGCCCAAGGGGCTGTATAGCTGTAACACCTGGGCCCCATGACCCCGCAAACATGTCGGAAAACTAACGGAATTTTATCATTTTAGGAAAGCTCAAATTTGTTGTGTGAGTAGTGCTTACAATGACATTCACGAAAATATCATTTAGCCGACCCGGTACCTCCGCTCCCCACACTTATCCTCCTCTTTAAAAAATCTCGGAAAATAACTAGTCTCATTCAAGAATTTTAGGGGTCTCATCTGATTATAGTATTTTTTACACTAGAAAAGCTAAAAAAAATTTTAACAAACAGTGTATTTAGCAAAATGTAAAAAAAAACTGTTCAGACCGCCCAGTGTCAGAACGTGACCAGCGAGCACCCCCTCAAACATCTCAATAATAGACTAGACTCATTTCAAAATTTTATGGAACTAAACGCATTGCACTCTTTTATGTTCAGAAAGCTTAAAATGTTTGTGCGAATAGTTTATTCCAACAAAATTTTCAAACATGTTCTAAATAGAACACAGTGCCAAAACATATCCAATCAGGATCCCCGGTAACAGTTATTAATCCATGTCATTTTCACATTCTATTTTATCTTTTTCACCGGTATCATCATCAGCATTATCCGTCTATTCTAATGCTGGGTCATCATCATCTAGTGAAATTTAATTAAATTATTTGTTATACAATATGAACGAGTCATTGGCATAAATTATTTTTATACAAAACTAAAAATAATGTAAGAAGCGTGTAAAAATTTAAAATAAAGTTTAATGATACAGCCAAATAGTGTACAAATAATACTCTTTATTCAAACAGTGTCAGAAAGTTGTTAAGAAGTTCTTTTGGTGCATATTTGTAAAGATTTGTGATGCATTCTTTACCACTTCAAAAATATTTCCTTCAGAAAGGAATTCTTCCCTGGAATTCACCTGCATTCTGTGGAGGTTAAATTATAACGTCGTTAACCAAAGGTAATAATTGATCTCCCTCGTACCAAAGAAATTCATATCTGCCTTCAGTTTTCTTCCAACCATTTTCGAGTCGAGAAATGTTCGATGCAATCTTGGAACTCGCATTTCGCCAGATATTTGTGATATAGGCCACACGCTTATAATGTTCTAATAATTCTGACTTGCAAGGCTGCAAACTTGATGTATCGACATTCTTTGTTTTGATTTGGAAGGTGTCGTTGGAATCTTTGTACATTGTGCGTTGTCGAAAATATTGCAAATCTTCCATTCTTTACTTCATTAATCGTTTTAAATCCGTAGAGTCGACAAACGAATTCTTTCAGTTTTTCAATTACTTGCGTAAAGGTATTTTCATTCAACTAAGCGATTGAACTAAATCCCTTTTGGAAGGCTTTCAGAACTCAAGAGCAAACTAAGAGGTTTTTCTTCCCCTTTCTGAAGAAAGAAGGATTATAATCACACCCAGTTATTGCGTGAAGGCCTAGGAGAGAAGACAGACGCTCCTTAACCTTCATGCAATTCATAATGATAAGAATGTCAGTGTCGGCGCATCTAATTAAAACATTAACATCATAATCGATGTTGCAAGCATGATACACAATTTTTGTATCAGCATCTTCATGTTCTGCGCATGTGAAATCATCCTAGTTTGTTTTTCGCACTTTACCGCCTTGGACTTTATACTGATAACATTGTTCAAAATTCAGTGGCACAGTTTTTGCTTCAAAAAATGGTGCCAAATAATTGTTTTCCCAACGCGCGATAAGAAAATTCACTAGTGCTTCTCTGAATAAAATGTTTCGAAGATCTTTCGGAAAATTGGTTGGTCGAACTTGCTCTGTTCCGGTGAGGCGATAATCAAGTCTTTCACGTTGTCGAAGAATATGTTCTCTGTCCTTGATCGAAGGTGTTTCATAGCGATCGAAAATTACAGTGATTTTTCTGGCATCGTACGAGATAAAGAGTTTGTAATATTTTTTTGGAAATATTGCTAAAATTAAGGCTACATCTACAGGTTGTTTTTTTTTAACTTGAGATAACGAAATATCTCAAAAAATACGCATCATACGGAAAAAATGTCTGGAATAAAAACTTTTTATTTTCGAGGGGGAAAAAAGATTTGTTAAAATTTACCCCACCCCCACCCCCATAGGAGGCAGGGGTGGGGGTAACTTTGTAATTTCAAATGGCAACCCCAATTTTTTATCACAGATTCAAATTCTCCTTTACGAAATACGTAAGTTTTATTCGGAAAATTTGTTTCGATTCGCGATAGATGGCGCTGCAATTGCGACAAACGAAATTGTTGACACTACTTTTAGTTCTACCCAGGAATAACGACGCGGACGTAGTAGTTGTCTATTCCCTTCGGGGTGCTTAATTTCGGTGAGTCCCCTTGCCTCTCACCATCCATCGGGGTGCTTGATTTCGGTGAGTCCCCTTGCCTCTCACCACAGGGATGCTTGATTTCGATTCATTATTTTACAATAAGTGCTCAAAATGGTGTCCTCGCACTTCGATGCACTTGTTAATCCGAGCTTTGAAAGATTCCACACAACTGCGAATTGTGTCTGGTGATATTTGTGCACAAGCAGACCTGATTCGCTCGATCATGTTATCACGAGTTGTGGGCAATTCTTGATACACGCGATTCTTTAGATAGCCCCACAAATAGAATTCCGGCGCCGTAAGATCTGGCGATCTGGCAGGCCAGTTTACTGGACCTCCTCTACCGATCCATCGTCCATTGAATTCGCGATTGAGTACTTCCCTCGCGATTGCCGCATAATGTGCTGGACAACCGTCGAAACCACATGTTGTGTCGCACTTCCAAGCTTAGGTCTTCCAGCAATATTGGCAGTTGATTTTCTAAAAAGTCACGATATTTTTCACCGTTCAAATTTGCATCAATAAAATACGGACCGATAAGTTGATCTCCAATTATTCCACACCAAACGTTCACGGACCATGGACGCTGATGCTCAACTTCACGCAACCAATGTGGATTTTCTACACTCCAATAATGCATGTTGTGCCGATTAACGTTACCATGGTTTGTGAAAGACGACTCGTCTGTGAAGAGTACTAGAAATAAGAAATTCGGGTTTCCTTGTATCTGCTGAACCGCTCATTGACAAAATGTCACTCAGTTCTGAAAATCATTTCCATGAAGTTCTTGATGCAGTGAAATATGATACGGATGATAATTATTGCGTTTTAATACCTTCCAAACACTGGATAGAGACATTCCGGAATCGCGGCTAAGTTGTCGAGTACTAACATGAGGGTCCTGAGTGACTGCAGCTAAAATTGCAATTTCATTATCAACTCTAGTAACTGTTACTTGACGCTTCCTTTTTTTCGGTTGTACACTTCCGTCAGTGATGAAGTTTCGGACAACCCGGTAAAAAGAAGCGCGTGAAGGAACACTTTCTGGAAAGCGTTGAGCATAAAGCGTGAGAGCATCATTGATATTCCTGCCACTTTCTCCATAAATGAGAATCATTTCAATCTTCTGTTGCTGAGATAGAATTTCCATTGTAAAAGTAATGAAGTAAGGTAATGAGGAAATACAACGACACCCAAACCAACTCAAACGAACGTGACCAACAACAATAACCCAAACGAAAGCAACCAAAACCCAAATCAAATGAACACAATCAACCTTCCTAATGAATAAACGTTAAGCACGGACAGGCGCGGTTATCGCTCGGCCGGAATGACGTCGTGGATTGTAGACAGTGGAGACTCGATGATATGTAATGTCTACATCCAAAATCGACTGTCGTCAACCAACTGCATTCGGGAATGGTTTTCGACAGTTTTATCACTTTTACTGTCCCGTTGCCAAAAGTTCAAGCACCCCGATGGATGGTGAGAGGCAAGGGGACTCACCGAAATTAAGCACCCCGAAGGGAACAGAAAACTACTACGTCCGCGTCTTTATTCCTGGGTAGAGCTAAAAGTAGTGTCAACAATTTCATTTTTCGCAATTGCAGCGCCATCTATCGCGAATCGAAACAAATTTTCTGAATAAAACTTACGTATTTCGTAAAGGAGAATCTGAATTTGTGATAAAAAATTGGGGTTGCCATTTGAAATTACAAAGTTACCCCCACCCCTGCCTCTTGTGGGGGTGGGGTGGGGTAAGTTTTAACAAATCTTTTTTCCCCCTCGAAAATAAAAAGTTTTTATTCTAGACATTTCTTCCGTAGGATGCGTATTTTTTGAGATATTTCGTTGTCTCAAGTTAAAAAAAAAACACCTATATGTGAAGGGTGTCCACTCTCAATTCTTGTTTCCAATCATTTCAGAAGAGCTGGCTTTTAGGTTTTACAGAGTGTGCCATATAAATGCCTTAGCGACAACGTTACAGGCATTAAGTGGTACGACAAAACTTTTTCGATATCGATTTTCTGTTCAACGGAAACGGCAAGAAGTTGCCAAAAAAGGTCGCGTCGCATGCGAATTTCCTTAACTTTGTTATTAACGGTAATTTTATTATTTTTTAGCCTGTCTCTGAATGTTAACATTTAATTTCTTTTGATAGGTTTTTCAAATCTTTGGGGGTCGTTTTCGCATTCAGCAATGAATGTCTCTGGTGATTACCATTTTTTTCAATGTTCATTATAAACTCCGCGACCGGAACTGATGCTGCATGTCCACTTGCAATATGGTACAGTGAGATCATCTCTAAATCCGTATCAGAAGGATTCATATCTTGTTGAATGCTTTCCATGAAATTTTCAAGCTGCGCTGAACTCTTTTTAATCTTGTTTATTTCCAGGTCAGCCATAGTATCTTCATTTTTTGTCAGTCCAGTTTGATTTAATACATTAGAGGTGATTGTCGATATGATGCTCTGACTTTTACACCAAGGTTGACGAGCTGATATTGAATTGGTAAAATGTAAGATACCCGTTAGCTAATTCACTGCATCCGCATTAAACGTTGTCTCAAGAGTGAAGTCCATTGCTAGCCTAGAGAAGGGTTTATCGGTTCTTTTGACTCCAACTAGCCAACGTGCGTAATTGGGTTGATTGAAGATAGACAATTAATTTATAATTTTTGGCAGAACGCATTTGAATAGTCCAAAATCAGACATTCGAATACTTGCGCTGAGTAACAAGTAATAATCTACCAGTCGTATGCCGAGCATGTAATACTGAGGTATTTTTCCGTGTTCACCATTGATCGTTTGAGTAGAATATTCCTCATATTTTTCAATTAAATTCCAGAGACCAGCATGATCTATAGCCAGAGACGCTGATCGTTCTTTTTTAAAGTTTACGAGATACTGAATGGTGTCGTTACTAATATGAAGATTATTATTTGTCTCCAGAAACGTTTTTAAATGTAAAATGTGAAGACCCAAACTCACCACAGGATGAAGTATTTTACACCAGTTCAAATGCTTGCCTGTTATGAAGACATTCACGGAGCCATTTGCCAATAACCCGCTGTCAACCATTACATTTCATAATTCGCAATTTTCAATGAACTTTCCCAAGCTTTAAAAAAGCCAGCATTACATGAAATGCGCAAAGATGAATAAGCAGACCATTGAACCGTGGACTTTCAGTCGACTGAATAGAAAGGCTAATTTGGCAATAGCCAAATCGTAGGTGACTTGCATGTATCTATGTTTACATTCTTCTCTGACTATTTGGCTTTGAACCATTGTTTCTAGAACGACCGCAGTATTGGTTGGAAGCAAATTAATTGCGGTTAGTTACGATACCTTCTGTTAAACTGAATTGTCGCGAAACGTCAAGCTGTTAAATCCTACCTTCATGGGTGTATTAGAAATTTGGAGCGCATGAGAAAACATCCATAAAAAATTTTTTCTCTGCAGATTTCTTAAAGAAATCGAAATTTGAAGGTACACTTTGGTAGACAATGGTTGAAAGACTTGTACCACTCTTGGCCTTTTTGAATACTGCTCAAAGGACGGGTTATTGAATCAAATGTCCTCTTTCTCTTCTCCCTATTCTCGTATGTCGAGCATCCCTGCATAGCGACTACCTCAATACTTGTATCGTCACTTGGAACAGTATCAGATAGAACATTCTGAAATGTAATGCTGAAAGTGTCGTGCAAGATGTCTTTACCGGTAAGAGTATCTACAAATCTATCAAAATTGTCGAAAGCCACTCCTGTACTTGAATTGGGCGATTGTAAAATATCGCTTGAACAAAATTTGTGATCGAGCAATAGCGGCAAAAGTTGCTTTGGCGTTCTAGTTCTTCTGTAACTGTGTAACTACAGCAATGCCAATATCTGTTTAGCATGTTTACAACGTTTTTGCTGATGGTTAAACTTTTCAATGTTATAACAAGTGTCACATGTTTCAAAGGCAGAATGCGCCAAGTATTCCTACTTAAAATGATTGTTTCCTTATTATCGCGTAAAAACTTGTTTGAATTATAGTTCCAGTGGACCTATATTAATTCATCAAACCATAGATCCATTTGTCAACCGGTTGTCAATATACAGGGTCCTGAAGTTTTCACTTTTTCAAGTGCTGTTTCTCCTTCACGTTAGTGTAACTTCTTTTATGATTATCCGGTTTTACTTTTATTACAGTGTATTAAAAAGCTGTTTTCATGTACTTTAAGGCTATCATAACAATTTTTGTCATTACAAATTTTTTTTTCATGAAAATCAAAATTAAAGGAGGGTACCGAAAATGTCCCATCGCTACCCACCCTTGAGATAGGTAGATTTTTGTTAGCTGATGAATATATAAAGCGTTGACCCTTTAGAATTTAGCCTTCTGTAAGTATTCGGCTTATATGTGTCGTGACGTCTAAACTTCAGATGATGGTGGTTGCTCGTCATCCGAGAGTTCTGCCCCAACACAAATATTAGTTAAATTGGCTTCTTGAAGTTCGATTGTTTCTTGGAACTTTCCATGCCCAAGATACCATAGGAGGGTCATTGTATGGGCACAGCAGCCTACTGTCCTACTCATGCTTTTCCAGTTACAGTAATGACCAATAACGAAACTTGCGGTCACCAGCAAGGGTCTAGTGGCTTTAATACTAAGAATTTCAAGAGGTAAAGAGTCAGGGTGTTTATAAACGTCGAAGACATAGTTTCCATCTTCATTTACGTGTTTGGGATAATACAGGTAAGACTTGGCCTGAGAGAGTTGGTAAGAGCCTAAGCCGATGATTCACAGGTCTGATTTCGTAAGATAAAGAATCTCTGGAATACTTTAATGGGACATAACTTCAGAGCGTTTGAAATCTTCTATCGGGGTGTTCAAATTCGGTTGAGTTGAAAACACCTTTACACTGTTCGGTGCATTCATAAGCGACAACATTCAAATAGCAATGGCTTCTGCGTCATTCTTGTCTGACTCCACGTGGTCATAAAATGCATTAATAGTAGTTTCAGCGCTTTTGAAGTCTTCAGTCAAATATCAGTCAATGTATCGAAAGATGTATTTAATTCTTCCGTTAGATACTCCAACGATGAAGCCATATTTTGTAACAAGCCTAGAACC
Organism: Andricus quercusramuli; assembly: GCA_932178445.1. Lineage (NCBI taxonomy): Eukaryota > Metazoa > Arthropoda > Insecta > Hymenoptera > Cynipidae > Andricus > Andricus quercusramuli. The sequence goes on from CAKNXH010060490.1 coordinate 152,396, forward strand.
ATTAGCTTGTTGAACTGTTAGTTGGCTTTCACTGCAATCAACATATTACGGCATTCTAACGTCCAAGTGCAAGTTACGTAGTGGTTTGAAGAACATTACGGAAGCCACGGTCGACGAGTAAGACATCTCCAGCGTAAAAAAAGTACGCATATTTTGGAAGCGTTTTATTATGTAATGAATAATAGTAGCATCATTATCAGTCACTTTGTAGGGCCCAAAGACGTCTAAAATATATCCATGAGTCTAGTATCGTGATCAACTTGTCATTATCTGGAGAATCAAGTATTCGTACACTAAGGCGAGACCGTAAGAATTGTAATTTGAGCAAGAAATTATTTCCAGCCCACTCTTTCTTCTACACTAATAAAAGTCCAATCGGATAATCCTAAAAGAAGTTACACTAACGTGAAGTTGAAAAAGCACCTGAAAAAGTGAAAACTTCAGGCCCCTTTATATTGACAACCGGTTAATCAATGGACCTGTGGGTTGATGAATTATTATAGTTCCACTAGGACTATAATTTAGCCAATTTTCAACCAGATAAAAATGAAACAATTATTTTAGGTGGGAGCACTTAACGTATTCTGCCCCACATATTACTTTTACTCTTAGTGTGAGTTTTGACATTAAATGGCAGAAAACAATATGAAGACTAAATTCTAATTAGTTGGGTCCATCATAAAATTTGATCTACTGAACACGAGCTTTAATTTGGCACCAGTCTAATTAGTGGGAGCGATGGGCCAAATACCCGTGTATTCTCGGTACCCTCCTTTTCCAAACCTTTTTAGACATTTCAAGCATCTTTCTTTTCTGAGAATTTACATAATTTGCCTTTTTTGCTATTGCAAAATACACAAAAAAGGGGTTGTACATTCATAGTATTGTGAACAGGAAGCTATAACGCAACGAAACAATTGAATGAAAAGATGAAACTGCGAGGGAGGGTATCTTGTATTCGATCAGCGAAGTGACTGGACACGTTACGGCACTCGTCGGTCGGGATAATTTTTTGGGAACTCTACTGAATGAACTCTTCGTTCAAAAAATGTTAGCTTTCATAGTATAAAAAAATACTAAAGTAGGATTGGACCCTAAAATTCTTGAATGAGACTGGTTATCTGCCGTGATGTTTTAGGGGGATGGGGGCTGACTGGCCAGTTACCAGTTACTGGACCGGCTGAACGGCAGTTTTGTAAATGTAATTATAGGTGTTACGTCTCAAGAAACATAACCTACCTTATATTTAATTTAATTAAAGGTAGTTCCTCGTTTTAGATTCTAATTAAATATAAAATAGAAAAATGGGATGAGGATAACTACCGGCTACAAGAAATAAATCAATTAAACATGAGATTAAGATCTATAAATTAATTAAGATTTATTCAAACCATTAAAAATTGATTGAAATAAAAATATAAAAGTTGTGTGGAAATATCAAAAATGTTAGGATGCAGCTGGAGTGCTCTTGATTAAACTCCAGATTACTCCTTCTTGTTAGGTTTTAGTTCATCTTAAATAGGGTTGACTAGTTAATCAAATAAATGTGTGACAGAGTAAAGAGATATCAAATAATTCATTACTTACGTATTTATTTTAAGTCTTTGATGTACATCCACCCTCTCGTTAGTTGAAGCGAAAGTGGATGGTCTTTCAATCCACGGACCCTATATGGGACCCGCAGGGGGTGAATAGTGAAGAATGCAGGCTGAGGTGACCAGGTCAATGAATCTGGCCTCCGTTGTCCCTTTGTGGCAGGTGCTCCTTTGAATTCTGACTCGAGGTTTTCCGCACAAAAGTTATTCTTGTAAAAGACTTATGACACACCGATGTTACTTGGTTGACGGGTCGAGTATCTTGAACCGGAGTTTAGTTTCGATGGTTCTTTGACGTACTGACTTGTTCTAAACTAAACTGTCCGAACTGCCTAAACTGATCTTCTGCTTCCAAATCTGCTGTATTCATGCACGAGATCCCTCCTAAGATTCCCGTAGGGGTGAGTGATATTAGAAGTAGAGATTCATCTTGGTTCCAATCAGCATTGATAATCAATTATGTAAAAGAGTGGTAGGAGCCTAATTATCCAATGGGCATTACGAATTCTATGTACGCCTATATACGAAAAGTGTCGCAGTAGCTGTAATGCATTATATCTTTCCTAAGTCGAAAGGGGTAATTAGTAGGATAGCCAATCAGTGATGAGGAAGCATGATGTGCCCAAATATGGAGAATGGCGCAGTTATCAAAATATATGGTATCCCTTCCTAGATGTCAAAGGCTGAGACATTCTAATGCGTATAAGGGCATAAAGTTTGCTTGTGTTATTTGTGAGAGGCTCACCCTCCTACAGCTGTAATCTTGATTGAGATATTTATCGATTTTGTATCAAAGATGCTGGTGTCCGTTGCATATAAGTAGGTCAAGATGCTTAAATCATGTAGATGAGTAGTGTAGGTACCACCATTTTGTTAACGTATCAGACTGAAAATCTGGTCTGTTCTTAGTGTGGGCTTTTTGATTAATTTATAACTCTTCAATTAATGTATGTTTTCTTGCTGTGTTAGTTCTGCAAATTTTATGTAGCCCCTTATTTTAGTCTACTGTGCTGTATATGTACTGTAGGTACCAGCATTTAAAAACGGATAGAATGAAGATGTGGCTAGTTTTTATGATTGCTTCGTTGATTAATGTATGGCCCTTTAATTATTGTTTGCCCATTTTTTGTGTTATTTTTTCGAGAATTTATGTGCATAGCTCATTTTCGTTTACTGCGCCGTCTACGCGCTATAGGTACCAGCATTTTGTAAGCGTATGGGATTGAAACTTCAGCTAGCTTTTCTGGTTACCTTGTCGATTAATTTATGTCTATTTAATTAGCGTATGCCTGTTTGTTATGCGAAAGTTGATGCGTACAGCTCATCTTGATCTATTGTGTTGTTCGTTAAAAATCTGATCTTCACGAATGATCTTAACAATATTAGGTTGGTTTATAATATGATGATTTATAATATGATGACTGGCAGGTCGACCAGCTCACTTCACAAACATGAGAGGGAGCGATTGGGAACTTAGGAGCGAGAGAGAGGATTTCAATTCGTATGCAATATCTCGGGCTAATTCACTAACAACTTATTGTTTATTAAAAATCTATTGATAGTCCGTTACAACCTAACCTCAAAATAAACAGATCCAACTATTAAGTATTTCCACGTGTTTTACAAAAGCTACTCGAAAAGCTTGTCAATAGTCTTTCTAGATTAATCTATCACACTCTGAAATCACGAGCTTAAGATCTCCCTGACAGAAACTCCAAGTAAACCCCAGCGAAACCCACTGCAATCTAAGATGGCCGTCAGGGACACCCGCGCTATGCACGACGCTGGTCGGCGTCCATTGCCACGTGCACACGCTCCAAGACCATGAGAGAATGCTTGCTTCAACTTTTCTAAAGGTCGGGTCTTTGAGTCGAGCGTCTCTCCTTTTGGAGCGTCGAGGGGGTCCCGGACGGTTTCACACAAAAAAATCACAAAAAAATCGCGCGCGGCTCGCTTCGCTCGCAAGTTTGAGCGCGCCTAGGGCGCGCATCTGTTGGCTCTCGCGCTTCGCGCTCGGTTAAATATTCATCTCGCGCTTCGCGCTCGATAATGTGTTCACCTCGCGCTACGCGCTCGGACACATTTGCCTGACGCTTTAAGCTTGGTTCCTCTAGGTTTTCACACTTCGTATGCTCGCTATTGCGCGCTTCGCGAGCTAATACTCTCTTAGTAAACTTCATCGTCATGACTTGCTTTTGGTTTAATTATGTCAGTTTTACATACAAAGAACTAATTTACTTAAGGTTCTCTCGACCTTAAGGAACACATTCTCATAAAGACACTCGCGCTTCGCGCTCGATATTTGGTAGTCGCGCTTCGCAAGGACTATATGTTATGTTCTATGTTCTTCAGATAAAAATGATTAAATTTGTATTTGATATCAAATGAAGAAGGGAATTCCATTACTTCAGCGTATATTTCCGTATCTTTCTAATAAATCATACAATTTGAAAGATTTTTTCCAACAACCTGCAAAGGGGAGAAAAAAGTATCTAAGATGTTTTTGGAACATGTATATGATAAATTTTAAAATGATGATTGAAAAATGGACATTTCACAAAAACCGTGGAGGCGGGGGGGTCAAATCTTACACAAATCTAATACCTTCTCTGGATGAGAATGTAAAAATACAAATTTTCAAGCACCGCGAGCATTAATGATAGCTATTTTATTGTTTTAATGGTTATAAATAGTATTGAGAACACAAAAACAATTAAGTATTCTGAGAAAACACTCACGAGATGAAAAAGAAATAAAATAAGCAAAGTTTTGATGAGAATGTGCCCACTTATCGGGCTGATTTTTTCACTGTTAATGTTCTTTTTTACGCCCAAAACAAAAACTGCACATCCCATCGAAAAGTGACCAATAACAAATTTGTAGATTTTTTTTTTACGCACAAATTTTATTAAATCATCATTTGTCCTATCTTGCATAGTTTGATCGTAAAATTCAATTTTTGGATTTTTCATTATTTTTTGTGCAATGAAAATGTGAATTTTCGATTTTTCAAGAAAATGCAAAAAGTCGTTATGACGATATTGTAGGGCGTGCAAAAACTAACATTTTTCTTGCCTTCACTTTTAATCGTATCGTGCGTTGTTTGGGTGAAAATGTTAATTTTCTTTCCTTCTCTTGGTTTTTGAAAATGCTGTAACTCTGCAAATTTTCATTTTATCGAAAAATGTTATAAGAATAGATTGTTGTAATTTCCGAGTACTATGAACAGCCGCACATATAATTTTCAAATTTTGAAAAAAAGAGATCTCAAACATTTTCAAAATGCTCTTAATTTTTGAATTTTTATCCAAAATGGCTGGCTAACGAATTTGACCTTCATTTTAGGATACTTGAAGAGTATACCAAAGCCCAAACCAATCTGTCAATTCTTTCGAAAGTTATCGTGCTAACAGACTAAAAATCTACATACATACACACCTACATACATACAGACAGACACACACATTCACGAAAACCTGTTTTTTGGGTTCAGAAGGTCTCAAAACGTGGACATTTGACAAAAACGGGGGGGGGGGGCCGCCCCCCCCAAATTTTTCACAAATCTAATACCTACTCTGTTGAGAATGTAAAAAACACTTTTCACGATATTAATCACGGTTACAGAACTTTAAAAACGCGCGGGCACCCGGTGCCGAGGCTGAGAAGCAGAAATTTCACGATAAGCAAGACCACCTCCCTCGAAGCCATTCTGCCAATTCTTGCTGTGTTCCGTAGTCCATTTTGCCTCTTGGTGGATTAATTCGGCTTACTCGGTTTTCCAAATCATATCCAAATTTCCTTTATTTTATATGCCGGTCACACCGGAGTCCGTCGAGCCAAGTACCAGAGTGACGGGTGTTCCGTCTCCTCGATCCTCCTTCCGTTCCATTCTTGTAGGCGCACTGCGTTCTCCTTCCGCGGCCGCTGATTGGCTGGTTTCACGGCCCAGCGCGATTCCTCATTGGCCGTCAGAACACTGGTTACAACATGGCCGTCTTCTAGTTACATCAACATGACCGTTTTCTAGTTACCTCAACATGGCCGCCTTCCGGTTGTTTTTAACGAGACTGCCTGTTGAGATAGTGACCGATTCGTGCTGCCCCTCGTGGTCCGTAGTAGAGTCACGTTCCGGTGCCGGTTGTCTCTGGCCTGTGAGGAGTGTGAACCCTCTTGGCTGTTGGTACGTAATGGCTGCCACCATGGACATAGAAAGGTAGGGGACAGGGCACGTGCTCCCAAAGCACGGCCGTAGAGGGAAGATAGGTATAGAGGCGACAATGCCCACCAAGCTTAAAAGATGGGCGCGGGGAATGAGACGTCGGGGGTAGGCTTAGATAGGGAATCAGCGATTCGAGGGCGCTAGTATCGCGAACCAGCCACGCAACCGTTCCCTCTACCCCTCTACGCCTTTCCGAACGTAGAGGGAAGATAGGCTTAGCATGGGCTTAGCGTGACAAGTGAAAGAAATTGTTACTTGCCAGTTTTTCACCGTAACCAAGAATTGCTGCTAATAATCTCGTCGATTTTGAATATTTGCCAAATATGCATTTCATTAAAAATGAATTTTCAAATGTATATCATGGTGGATTAATTATCTCAGGAAGACGAAATAAATGCAAGTAATCATTGAAAATTTTCCTATGGTGGCATTTTATACTCATTTAATTCTGAGTCAGTAAACGCCTCTTTTCTAGATCATTTGATTTTTTCAATTGGAAAAATACAGAATTGAAAAATGTAGATATTCAATTTTGTAAGGAGGACATATATTAATTAAAAATAAGCAAATTGAAACTTCTTGGTTCTGAAAAATTATCGGAATTGCAAGTCTTTCTCCACTACAGAAGAGTTGATAAAGTTTCTTGGTGACTAGGAGGTTTCAAATTGAAAATTTTAAAATATACTTTCACAAAAATAAATTCCTTATACTTTTACAGTGCTATTTTCAATCCAATTTTACTTTGTAATTACTTCACCATCTTCCATTTCGCAAATTCAATTAATTATGCAATTTAAGTTGTACTCTGCCAAGTTTTTGAAATTTTCACATGAAAATTTAGTCAGTTACAAGATTTTTTAGTAGGTATGTAATTCACTAAAAATCAATATTCTTGTTAACACTGTAAAAATATTATTGCTTCAGAGCTAATTCCAGGCATTGAAATACGACTAAAAAACCTGTCTCCAGTCATACTAAAATGAAACCACTCGTGGGATTCCAGAGTCGTTTTTCTACATTGAAAATAATAACACCATGAAGTTATCATATTTCAAAAAAGGACTCGAAAAATACAATACAGAAAAAAAAGATCTCTGGTTTTTACAGAGAATATTTGATAATATTTTAAACATTTTCCAATAATAACTATGAGTATTTATTCTGACCATTTTGTGATAATATATCACTAACAGCATAATACTTTCATGGACGTAGCAAGAGGCATTTGTTTATTTATAAATTAACAGCATATGAATTTTAGGAGTGCTTAGACAAAAGCAAGTCCGAATCTCAGTGTGTATTTTCGATTTTTTTTTGTTCTGCCTGGACTAATATGACGAGAGTTTTTTAGACGGAAAGTCATTATTTTTAGTGGTAATGTTTATACATTGCAATTGGCCTTTCTATATGTATTGTGCTTCAAACCTTCCTTGCCACTCTGCAATAGTAAATTTTTGATTACAAAATAAACGGGAGGGTTGTTAATAAAATTTCCTTTCATATAGATCTCTGTAAGAATTTCAAAACTTTGCAGGTATGAAAATGGAATGTGCGTTATTTTCAATACTTTTCACGTGTAAATCATATGGAAACAATCAAATATTTATAAAGCAGATCGTTATATCTTGTAGTCTTAAGAAATAAGAATATTCTCTCCTTTTTCAGTTCTGAACTTTTTTTAAATAAAAGAGTTGGACAAAGCAACCATTTTTTACATAACAATTGAAACTTTTGTTACCGTATTGTTAAAAGTATAGGAAATATGATTTTTTGTTGTTTTGATAAAAATATCTATTCTTCTACTCAGGAGCCGTGTATGAATTACGTGAAGAAATTAATTACTTCACAATAATTATTAATCGGAAAATTCCCGTAATGGGGTATTATATGTATAATTTTTCCCCTTACATTAACAATGTTAGAATTGCAAGAGCCCGCACTGTTGTAGAATATTCTTCTTTCCACGTGTAGGTTAATAAATATCAATTTTGTCGTATAAATACGTCCAAATTATACAAATAATTGTAAAAGTTAAAACCCTCAAGTATATTGTATATCATATTTTACTGGAGAAGTAAGAGAAGAAATGTGTTTCTTGTTTATTAGTTCGTTATTTAATATTATCAGATTTTGTTATTGTTGTACTTCTAATGTTTTTGAATTTTGTGTGAGAATCGCAATTTTAATTTTTGTAAAGTGTTTGAATGAAACAATTTCTTCACTTGAGCTGTCGAATTCAAACTCGCCAAACGCTCGAAAACGCTAAAAGCTTTACCTCGGGTCTCAAGGAATGGGAATTTTCAAATTCACAAAATTAATTTTTTAGATATAGGCTTCAATAAGTGATTACAACAAAAATCAACACAACTCGTACAAATTTGATTGAAACTGTTTGAAATTGAGTACACATACAAAGTATACTCAGCGAATGCCTGCAAAATAATAAAAAGTTGAAAATGATCTTTTGTTTAATAATATCCAATTGAAAATTAACGCCGGTTGGTAACCACATTTACCTAATTTCGGAGACAAAAAGTATCGAGTTCAAAGAAAATACCTGGAATATTTTAGATAAATTCATCAAAAATTGACTGAAATATGTACTTTGAAAATAGTACGAGAGTCGGGTGAGTTATTGGATCCGAGACCTCAACTGTACTTAAGATCATGATAAAATGTTTTTTTATTTATAAGTTAAAAAAAAAGTTTTACCTACATTATTAAGATTTTTTCCACGAGTGCAGAAAGATAAGTATAAGAGTAGAGAATGTATAAGTACAAAAGCAAATAATGTAAAAAATTCCCATACATTCATTATAATTCTAAGAAAATAATTATTGTATGCGAAGGATATTATTTGTACATTTTTAATTGTGTATTTATTAATAAGTTCACGTGCTTGTTATGGTTACAATTTAAAAGAAAATAATATTCAATAAATGCTCTCATATTGTAATAATAATGACTATTGTAATTAATCATTCTAGGAAAAGAATTATTCGTCTGGGCGAATCCAAAAATTTCTGATGGGGTCGTTTTAAAAAAAAAAAAGTTATTTTTTCCAATTTTAACTTGAAATATCAAAATACAAAGTTTCAAATGAAAAACGTATCAATGGATATTTCCATTCACGAAAATATTGGAAGAAAGTTAATAGCCAAATATAGATCGGAAAGACCAGTCCAGGTATAAGGGTTCTAAATTTTTTGCAGTTCGACTCATGTGCACCGCACACTCTCTTCACCTACCCCACTCACACACGTTAAGCGTAAAAGCACTGGTTGCTGGTTCCCTAACTAAGCCTTCCCCTGCCGTCTCGCTCCCCTTAGCGTGCTTCAAGCTGTCCGTTGCATTGTCGCCTCTATACCTATCTTCCCTCTACGGCACGGCGAGGGGATTGACTATAAGTTACAAGGGGCAGTCCACCATCTTACCGTGACAATTTTGGCGGGACTTTCAAAGAAGAAACATGATGAAGCAGTTTAATTAAGTATTATAAAATAAGAAATGAGTAATATATATATATATATATATATATATATATATATAAAATTAATTAATTAAATAAAATATTAAGTATTTAATATAAAAAATAATATAAAGTGTTCATAAAAATAAAAAACAAATTAGGAAAATTAATAAGTAATGAATAATTTAGAACTATTGAAGGATAAAGAGAAATAATTTTTTTCCCGGAATATAATTCTTTTAATATACATCATATATGGGGCAAAATTCGTCAAGTATACCCGCCCAATAACTTGTTGCCTCCCATTGTCTTGAAAGTCCGCGAAATAGTTGTCCTAGTGCACCTCTTTTAATTCTCTCAAGAGAACATCTCTAGTACGGCGGGTCTACACGGCGCCTATCACATTGAAAATTGAGTCAAATAATTTGCTTATTGCATTGTATGTGCACTTCTCGTTCTTCTTTGCCTCACAGTTTTTTTCGGAAAAACGTCACATACTATTATTATTATACCATTAAGCTATTTTCCTTTCGGGGTAGGCGTGACGTGCTCGGTTGGAAAATATTATTGTGTAGATGGGTATATAGGTATAAGGTAAATAGGTATGTATGTAGGTGTAAGGTATGGATGTTTTAGATCGATCTAGAATTCTCGTGTTATTTGCTTAAATGACACGTTCGTTCCACAACACTGCTCTGACCCAGGTTGCTGATCAATCTCTCTAGCGATCACTCCAAGTAAAGAGCCTCACAAAATTGTTATGTATGGTTCCCCACTTGGGCCCATTAGTATCCAAGGTCTTTGTTTCAGGCGTCATTCACTCGATTGTCACTCTGTTTACAAACCATTTGTCGCCACACTTTTCTGTCCTGACGTACTACTCTAGCATCCTTTACGTTCATGCAAGCTCTCGTGTTTCTACGGCTTCTTATGTCTTTTCGAATAAGTGTCTCATTCACAGATTCTAACCATTCTTTCAACGTTCTACCTCTGGGCATTCTGCCTGTTACTTTACCTTCATACACTTGTTTGGTCAGTCATTCATCTTTCATTCTTTCAAGATGTCCGAAACATCTTAACTGATTTCTTTCCCATGTGTCAACTAGTGTCTCTTCTGTAACACATTCTGGGTTATCTCGTTTCGGACTTTGTCCATCAGTCTTTTTCCGCATATTATGAGCAGAGGTTTCATGCCAATCGCGTTAATTTCACTCCTGTCCTTTTCTTAACAGGTCCATGTCTCGCTACCGTATAGTACAGTCGATACGAATATAGAACTATGTATGGCCATTTTAGCTTTTCTTGATGTTTTTATTTGTGAGAATGGACCCTACTCTACCGATAACCTGCTTACCCTTATTTATGCACCTTTCTAATTCCCCATCTATTTTTCCGTCGCTAGCGAATAGGCTGCCCAGATATACGTTACTATTGATGATGAATATTTCCTCAACATGAGAGTTAATTCAGCAGAGGGAACGAATAGTGATATTTTTGTGTTCCAGGCACTGTGTTAGCTGATGCGAATCTCCTCTTAAAATCTTGAGTAGTGATGGGGTGATTTTTTTGGGACTAAAGAGAAGTAAAGTTTCAACTAAATGTCCCTGAAATTTTTTGCTGAATTAACTCTCATGTTGAGAAAATATTCATCATCAATAGTATGTGATATTTTCCCGAAAATAAAACTGTGAAGCAATGAAGAACGAGAAGTGCACATACAGTGTGATAAGCAAATTATTTGACTCAATATTCGATGTGAGAGGCGAGGGGACTCACACTAAAAAATCGACCCGAATTATAAATTCCACTTCATTTTAAATTGCGTTCAAGCCAAAAATGACAGTTTTACGAACAAATGATAAAAAGTATAATTAATTAAGTCCGCAATAGGCGGTACGTCGCGTTCGCCGCGCCTGGCTGCACTGCGACGCAGAAACCGCACGCAAGAAGTGTTATATATCTCCACCAATTTCCTTCGCTACACTTCCGACCATAGTTCATTTTAAAGGGAGAAAGTTAAGCTTCCTTTTGAACATGATTGTGAAAAAAATTAACGGCCACACTTGGAGAAAAACTCAAAAATATGATTAAAATTCAAAAATGAAGCTTATGAAGAACGCTTCCGAAACCTAAATAAAAAAGTTAATTTGGATAACTCTTGTAGAAGTTAAGGTTAATTGAGTATCAGCCTGCGCGGTAAAAGGTTGAAAAATCGAGCCGTAAAATCGAGTCGTACTAGAGACGTTCTCTTAAGGGAATTAAAAGAGGTTCACTGTAAATGTGAAAAGAACAATGGTTCTCATAGTTTTTACATAGATTTAGTAATTTTTGAGAATGAGGGAAAAAAGGGAGTTCGAAAAAAGAGGATAAACGCAGAGGTACATGTATTTCTAAGATTTTGAGTAAATATATATATATATATATATATATATATATACAGGGTGTTTTTTTAACTTGAGACAACGAAATATCTCCAAAAATACGCATCCTACGGAAAAAATGTCTGGTATAAAAACTTTTTATTTTCGATGGGGAAAAAAGATTTGTTAAAATTTACCCCACCCCCACAGGAGGCAGGGCTGGGGGTAACTTTGTAATTTCAAATGGCAACCCCAATTTTTTATCACAGATTCAGATTCTACTTTACGAAATACGTAAGTTTTATTCGGAAAATTTGTTTTGATTCGCGATGGATGGCGCTGCAATTGCGAAAAATGAAATTGTTGACACTACTTTTAGCTCTACCCAGAAATAACGACGCGGACGTAGTAGTTGTCTATTCCCTTCGGGGTGCTTAATTTCGGTGAGTCCCCTTGCCTCTCACCATCCATCCGGGTGCTTGAACTTTTGTCAACGGGACAGTAAAAGTGATAAAACTGTCGAAAACCATTCCCGAATGCAGTTGATTGACGACAGTCGATTTTGGATGTAGACATTACATATCA
>CAKNXH010060490.1:171363-214163 GCA_932178445.1 Andricus quercusramuli
TTTAGGTTTCCTAAAATGCTTAAATTTCTTCAGTTTTTCGACATGTTACCAGGGGTGGCTGACTGGCCGGGTTCCGGCACTGGGCCGGCTGAACCGTATTTCCGTAAATGTTATTGTAGGCATGACTTTGCGGGGCCCCGGTTTTTGTGGTACATGGCTGTTCACATCATTGTTATAACTGTCCGGATGTAGTTCTAGTGGATCCGGTACTTGATGTGCATTGTCCCTAGCACCTATGCCTTTAGCTTTATCAGGTCTTCGTTATCCACATCTTCGTAAAGGAGTTCATCAATAGGTATGGTATGTCCGTTTTGATTGCGTTCTTGATTGCTGTACCTCTGCATTTGCCTCTGCTGGAATTAGGCTGTCTGCTTCTGGAGCATGTGTTGATGCTGGATCATCATTATGTTGCGCTAAAACATTAATTGCCGCTGTTTGATCGTCTGATGCGGATTCCTCTAACTGATGTTCATTGTCGACGTTTTTGTAACGCCAAATCAACCTGCTGTTTGATCTCCATTGCTCGGTCTTCATGGATAAGAAGATTATTTCTGATGTCCTTCATCAGACGGGGCAGTTATAGATGAAGGTTTCACCTGTGGATACTTTTTCAGTGCTACGAATCATTGTAGAATGTTATGAGGAACAGTGTTGACGGATTAGATGAAGTGATCCTAGAAGAACAGCCTTTTGCAACCGGTTCGCGTTTGACTGAGCCTGATGCTGGCAAGCCGAAATCTTGTTGAGTTGACTAAGAAATGAAGCTTTCGTACCTCTAAGGCAGTCGATTATGACAACGACAAGATGTGCTTTGTAGCCTGGGTACAGCCTGCTAAGCTCGAAAAGAAGTGCTTGGTATTTCGCCTGTTTTTCTTCCCGCTTTGCCGTGATATTACCATCGGCTGGTTCCGATAATTCAATCACGCAAATTATGTTCCTCTTCAGATCTTAGTGGATAATGTCAGGTTTTGTAGCACTGATACGTTGAGTGGTGGAGAATGAGAAATTCCAGTAGACCTTACACTGATCATTCCCCGCAACGGACTCCAGTTCCCCCGGGCTTATGGCAAGAAGGACATTACGTCAACACCATAGAAGTGCCGAAGATGATTATATGTGACGTGCGCCGAAGAAAGGGGGCTTACTCTGGAAAGCGAGATTTTTTAGGACGAGCGGTCGAAGTCGACACGATAGACGCGACTTTTAGAAGAGAGGGAAGCCCACGAAATCTTCCCACACCGCTTGCCAATACATTCTCACGCATATAGCGGCGCTGCTCACGGACGGGGTATGGGGACGACGATTTATCAAGCTCAGCTGAGAGGGCAGCACCGTGAGTGGTGATGTACCTTGTACACAAGAACAACGCATGAACTACGGTTTCCTTAGTTTTTTGTTATTTGGAAAGCGATTTGCTCCTTTATTTGTACACCCAAATGCCACATGCAGACCTGGCATTTCGAAAATAGTGCTTGAAGCAATCACCTCAAAGCTGCGTTATGAAGGACTGATATAATTCGAATAGCAGACGTTACCACCGTTGGAACCGTCGTCTTGTGTATCACCAAGCGCACTAGCGACCCTAGCGGCCGCAAGTGTCAGTCGCCGTCCCCATAGATAAGACGCGGAGGTGAAGTGGTGAGTGGTGGGAGGTGTTTCACGGGATCTCGAGCTCTCGAGCGAAAGCACGATTTTTCGGGTACCTATCAACTCAATTATTAGCAATAATAACGCTAAAAAAATTTTTTCGATGGTTTCATTAAAAAGAGCAACTCCAAAACTATCGAAAGGTGTAAAAACCTCGATTTCGATTTTTCCAGAGTAAGCCCCCTTTCTTCGGCGCACGTCACATATAAAGCTTTCAGAGCCGCATTGTGTCTCGCTACGTACCTGTAGCATGCATACTTTGAACTTCCACCAAGAACATGTACAAGTGTTTCTGGCTCTTGCTTGCACGCTCGGCAGTTGGTATTGCCTATATGTACATTAATTATGCGCTCGCGGTCAATTAAGGTGTCTATAAAGCCGTCTTGACAGATAAAAAGAAATCCCTCAGTCTCCGATGTCAATCCAGGAAACTTGAGAAACATGTTGGACAGACCCATCGATAGCTCTTGTCCACGTATAATGCCGTAGAATTCGTCACGAAGGGGCTTGTTAGCATGTTCTCTTAGTAGAAGCGAATGTTCTGCTTCCTATGCATGACTTTTTAGCACCAAAGGTGTTAGTGATGCTAGGCCATGTGTAGTGTCGCTGGAATCAAGTGGGAAACCAAGCTCCTCGGCGGCCCCATCTGCGGCACGGTATCGAAACGCCGCAGCATTGACGACTTCATGTTGTACAAATCGCATAAGAGAATCTGTGCTATTTAGAACTGAGCAGGCTGCAGCCAGAAGTGTTCTTCGATTAAAACACTCCAAGCTCAGCAAACCTCTATCCTCTTTATCTTACGGGAGGTATATTCGAGGTACGAAAGATTTAGGATGATAACTTCGATTGATTGTCATCTTACGTGCGCTTCGGTCAAGTTGCTTCAGCTCATTGACGTTCCATTTTACGGCACCACACGTGTAGATCAGCATAGACACGGCCAGCATATTGGTCGCTTGGATCTTAAACTTCCCAGATAATTGGGAAGTCCATATTTTTCTGAGAATTTGGAGATTCCTTTTTTCAAGGGCCATCTTTTATACGCGCACATTTAGGGTTTCTGCTTGCGGTATTCCAAGATACGTATATTTTTCTCCATTACCAAGATGTTAAATGGTATTTCCGCTTATGAGTTGAACATCTTAATCTTCACGCGATGATGTAGTTCCTAGTCTTCCTTTGTGTAGGTAGACGTAAGCATACCTATCAGGTCCAAAGCTCATGCCGTTCGCCTTAGAGTACCTATCTACAGCTGTCACAAGGATGGTAATGTCCTCTTTTGATGAGGCAGAAAGTTTAAGGTCCATACATAAAATAGTCCACCAATACATATGAAATTTCACAGGTGTGTTTTTCGGACGAATCAATTTCAAATCAATTTCGAAACATCCTCCTTCGGTAATGGTATGGTCAGTAAGCAGTAATAAGGCACCAGGGGCCTTTTATGTTGTCCAAGGTACAATGAATGCCGAAAAGTACCAGGGAGGTTTTGGAAACCCAGCTGCTCCCTCAAGTGAAAAAATGTTTCAAGAAACGAGAAAAGCATTGAAGCTGTGTTTCATGCGAAAGGTGGTCATACAAAATACTGATTTTTGCAAAAAAATGTGTTTTCATGTAAAAAATTTTTATTTTTATGTACTTTACTCTTCTTTTCAGTAAAATACAATGTACTGATAATCAATTTTGGTGTTTTGACATAAAATAACCCTCTAAATGTCTAACGACGTGTTATAAGTGAGGAAAACTAGATTTTTGACCATGGATCTAATAATATGGCAAGGGACTGTATAGATAGAGAATTTTTCCAAAAGTACGATAGCGTACATACTCACATACCCGCAGAGCAAATCAAATAAAAAAACTAATACAAGTGTTCCAGAGGTCGGGTCTTTGAGTCGAGCGTGTCTCTCCTTTTGGAGCGTCGAGGGGGTCCTGCACGGTTTCACAAAAAAAAATCATGCCATAGATACTACTTACACAAAAAATGTGAGCTATACATACATACATATATTGTATATATTATAAGCAAGTTTTCCAAGTTCGTGGTAGGATTATTCAATTGAAACTGTTCATACTTATAAATTGAATTAAGAATTACTTCTATGTGTAACTTTATTTATGAAAATGTTAACCAGTCGTTATTATTATTTACTTACGTTCTTATTATATTATATATAGAGCCTCAGGCTTAAGATAGTTACAGCCCAATATGTCGAGGGCATTTTTGGTTGAAGTTGGATATTTTTATTTTTTCAATGGTATGCACGCGGAGAAAAATGAAAGTGAATAATTGGGTCTTTAGTACTGGTAGTCGAGGTATTCAATACTGAACTCGCGTTGTAAAAAAAATTCGAGATTGAAAATCGGTTATTGATTCAAGTGCAATCGTGGTATTAACTCCTTTAGGCAACTAAAGAGATTACAGCTTATCGACGGCCTGACTCTCCTAGCACACCGTATGGAGTCCAGTCCAGAATAGGAATCGTTCCTATACTCGCCACAGTAAAGAATGATCGGCCAAAATGAATTTACAAGGACACAGAGCGGCGGCTGTTGACGGGTCGATATAGTCTTTTTTCATCTTATAAACATACATTTATTTATATATTATACATACATATATTCAATAAGTTTCGAACATTAAATTATCAACATCAATTTGCTGAAACAGAAAAAGTCGAGTTAGATGAAAAACGTAGTTTCCGAGAATTGAACCCGGGTTTCCAAGACAGCAATCAGCTTCTCTGCAATCTGGTATTCTGGATGCTAAAGTAAGAGGCACTAAACGTCCTTATGGTATCATGCAAGCAAGCTTCGGTTCGGTGCTTTCCGAACGTCATTGAGTGCGGGGCATCCAGGAATGATTACTGGACTACTGCAGACTCAGCCGAGTTCCCAATAGAACACTATAAACTATACTTCGATTAAGACTTCGTCCTTACGACAACTGAGACACGATATATAGATTTTCATGATTGATTCTAGAAAATATCATAATTTATGCTTTCTATTCTTTTTTGAGAAAACGCACTTTTTAGGAGAGACTAGTTTTTCATTTGTGCGAAGGTTCAAGCACTTGAATTGTATAGGTGGTAATGCATGAATTGTATAGGTACAATAATTTTGAAGTATCAAAAGATAAGGTTCTGTGCAGGAGAGATACAAAATTTTAATGATTAGTGTGTAGTTTTACAATCCTTCCCGTGTCTTGTGCATCTATTCCTGAAATTTTGTAATCATTGAACAATTTGTGTACTGAATATGGAACTCTTTAATCTCATTTTTCTCCGTGCACGGGGCTGTCCCGGTATATATTATCGGTCACGGACGCATTATTATAATGCAATCACGTTATCTGATAAGAGCGTGTGCCCTGACATATTGGGCAAAGCCTGGTTTCTTTACTCCATTATTCACGGACTGGGTTGCAGTCAAGTGCATGATGAGGAGACCTACATCTTAAGATGGGATCCGAACCACCAGAACCTCGGTAAAGGTACATAGAAAAATTTCAAGAGGTACTGGCTCAGGGATCGAACCTCCGGACCTCAAACAAGGGGACCTGTAGGTCTGCTTTTTTTGTTTAAATTGATACTCTCCTCAATGAAAGGTACGTACTAGAGGTTTTCTCAGAAAATCAAGAAGACGCAATTTTGACCCATTTTCGAGAAAAATGTATTTCAAAAATTGCAAAACGGATGTTCATTGAGTCGATGTAAAAGTATATCGAAGAGTCGGTAGCTCCCTGGTAGAGTGCTCGGCTGGTATCCGCAAGGTTGCGCGTTCGATTCTCGCTATTCATACTTTTCTTTTATTCATTAAAATGCTTGTTTATTCCATTTTTTAATAAAATTTGAATAAATTATACCATTTAATGATTATTTATTCCCTATTTTCAATGAAAACTCTGTTAATCGTATTTTTATTACCATTCGTTTGGACAATTGTGCATTTTATTAAAAAAATTTTATTATTCAATAGTTTCTAGTATCTACATTATTAAATTAAAGTTGGCATTAAGTAATTCAAATGAAAATTTAAATAATAAATACGAAATGCCAGTGGATGCAGTGACTCATTTCATAGATATTTACTAAGAAGAATCAGAAGTGTCTTGAAAGTGTATTTTTTTACTTTGTTCCTACTTTAGTTTAATAATATAGATACTGGTAACTATTAAAGAATAAAGAATTTTAATAAAATGCACAATTGTCCAAACGAGTGGTAATAAAAATACTATTAATAGAGTTTTTATTGAAAATAAGGAATGAATAATCATTAAATGGTATAATTTTACCAAATGTTATTCAAAAATAGAATAAACAAACATTTTAATGAATAAAAAAAAGTATGGATAGCGAGCATCGAACGCGCAACCTTCCGACTATCAGCCGAACGCTCTACCAGTGAGCTACCGACGATTCGAAATACTTTTACACCGACTTGATGACCATCCGTTCTCAATTTTCGGAATGCATTTTTCTCAAAAATGGGTCAAAATTGCGTCTTGTTGATTTTTCTCCGAAAACCTCTGGTACGTACCTTTAATTGAGGAGAGTACAAATTCAAACAAAAAAAAAAGCAGACCTAAATGTCCCCTTGTAAGGTGAAGTCCGAGCATCTAATCAACTGAGCCACCGAGGCTCTTTTTTTATATTATTATTAATAATGTCTCAGGCTTAAGATGGTTATAGTCCAATATGTCAAAGGCATTTTTGGTTAGAGTTAGATTTTTTTATATTTTTTTTAAAACAGTATGCACGGGGCTTTCCTGATATATATTATCATTCACGGACGCATTATTGTAATGCAATCAAGTGGTCTGACAAGAGCGTGTGCCTTGACATATTGGGAAAAGCCTAGTTTTTACCCTATCATTCACGGACTGGGCTGCAGTCAAGTACGTGATGGGGGGACCTACAGCTTAAGGTGGGACCCGAACCACCAGAACCTCGGTAAAGGTATATAGAAAAATTTCAAGTGGTACCGGCTTAGGGTTCGAACCCCGGACCTCTAGGATGAAGTCCGAGCGTCTAACCAACTGAGAATAATAATATTATAATTTTTTTTAAAAACTTTTTCGCGGGTGAACCCGGTCCTTCGTCATAGCCACGGACTAGGTCAAGTGACAGATGAGATAAGGATGTTATAAGTTATTTCAATACGATGTTTGAAATCATTTGCGATGATGTTGTAGGTACAAAATTAGGAGCATGGTGTAGTTTGCAGTTTGTCTTAGAGCTACCATGTATCACGCCATAGGTTCTTAGTCACTTGCTTCCTGATGGTCCAGGAAGTTTCTTACAATGCGACAGGTGTTTAATAAAACCGCCTTCTGAGCTGCCGCCAGTACCCTACTGACTCCTAAATGTTCAAGATGTTCATTGCATCTTGCGTGCACATGGCCTGTAGCCGAAATCACAATAGGATGAATAGATGCATGTTTCACATTCCTGCATACTGCCTTTACTTTATGCCTTAGCTCGCTATACTTATGAATCTTGGTTGTATAGCTTGCCTGCAAATTTCGGTTAAGCGGACAAGCAATTTCGATGATGTTGACTCTTCTTTCTTTTTTCTCTCGCATCACGATGTCAGGTCGATTGGCTGGTATGTTATGATCCGTCTGGATAGTCACATCACAATATAAGACGTAATCTTCATTTTCTAAAACGGGCATTGGAATGTATCTATAGAAAGGAATCCATTCTATCAAGAGTCCTAGGTTTAGGGCAAGTTGTTGATGTATAATGCCCGCCACATCATTATGTCTGTGCGTATATTCTCTTTGAGCCATTACGCGACAACCATCAATAATGTGCTAGATGGATTCGTTGGTATCTCCACATAATCGGCACCGGTCAACCACGTCTTGATGTAACACGTGTTTGCGATAATTCCTGGTGCTGACAACCCTATCCTGAATCGCAATGACGAATCCTTCCGTTTCTGGATACAGGACTCCCTTTCTAAGCCAAATATTGGATGCTTCACTATCCACTTCATATTGATCGAACGTTTTGGGATGTTCGCCGTGGATGGCTTTTTGCCTCCATCGCGTTTCTAATTCCTCTGTTTTCTGCCCTAATATTCAAGGCCTCCTCTGAGGACAAATTTAAGGGTGTGTAGTCAAAATCCGCTTTACAGATGGTGTTGTAAAGCGTAACATCTCGCTTGCTGTTAAAATATTCCCGCAACTTTATAACTTGTGACTCACACAGTTTCCTGACATCTACAATGCCCCTACCCCCTCTATATTGTGGTAGAACTATCCTTTCAACGCTGAATTACTGTGGTGCATTCGGTGCTTTGTCATTTCTACGCGGACGGTTCTATTTAACCTTTCAAGGTCGGTGTTAGACCATTTGATGAGCCCAAAGAGTACGTGAGGACAGGGATGGAATAGGTGTTGATTGCCCTGATTTTGTTTGCTGAGTGAAGAGAACTATTTAGAATCAATCTAAGTCTTATAGTGAAATCAGTGAAGGCAGTTACTAGGCTTTTTTAACTGTTGTATGCTGAATACCATTAGATTTGAGAATATCCAGGTATTAATATGACTCGCCCTCAGCCATTGCCTCGATGTCGTTCTCGCAATCTTTCTCTAGATCAGCGGCCCCTAATTCTCCTCTGGTTAAATGCACAGTTTTGCATTCATCTAGTCCGAACTCCATGTGGATATCATTGGAAAACCGCTTCGTGACATCGATCACTTGCTGTAGTTTCAGATTCGAAATGGTATATAGCTTCAGGTCATCCATGTATAGAAGAGGGGTCACTTGATGACCATCCTCGTTATCATGTATTCGAAACCCAGTAGATATGCTATTTAGTGTTTTGCTCAAAGAGTTTAGCGCTAAAGCGTGTGGTACATGGGGGCCAAAAGGACCTCGGCCTGCATGCGTATGGATATGAATAAAAGGATCCCTATAAACGGGCTCTCCTGGGTGAGACGAAAAGGATCCCTATAAACGGGATCTCCTGGTATGCGTGATTACGGTATGGTAGAAGGGTGAAAGAGCCTAGCTAAATCGGGCCTTTTAGATTCCTGGGTCGAGGGCCCTCCGGGAGCGATTTACAGCTTTGAAATCGGGACAGGAATGACCTGCGGCCCGCAAGGCGACCATGAAACAGCCCTCCATGTGTTATGGTGGTCTGCAAGCGGATATTTAAACATTAAGTGTCTCACTCAATGTGAACACCCCCCCCCCCCCCCCCATGGATGCCATAGATGTAGAGTGATCGTGCTCGTGGCACTTTGGCACCTAGGGGTTACGTAGGTGTCCTAACGGCGTCTCGGGGACAGCGGACGACCTCCCCGTGTAATTAGTCTTACCCCTGCATTCGGGGATCTGCAGGGCGGAACTTTTATTTCCCTAGCTTCTCGTGGGATCAAAATGAACACGCCTAACATCAAAAATGGAATAGGAGGAGGGAGGGAGGTGGCGGAGGGGAAGAGGGGCTGGGCCTCCATTTGGCTTCAACATAATTCTTTCCTAATATAATAAGATGTTCTTAGTGTCGACCAGGGTAGTAGTTAATAAAAGGATGTAGGTTTTGCTGACTACTGGTCAAAAATTTGTTATTAGATTGAGAGTTCCCTCAAATTATAATTTAACGTTTGACGTTTCGACTACTCTTCGGTAATCCTTTTCAGAACAAAAATGGTGGTGATCATAACCTATAAAATTATGTTATGTTGACACGTCAAAATTTTGTAGTTTAAAAGTTAAAAAAGGTTTGTTTCTTGATAAAAAGTTGTGAATAATAATTAATTACGAACACATGTTCAACTTCACCTATAGGCTCGACACAGTATTATAAATAAATTAATATAAATAGAGACATTGTGAACTTCGTTCTTTCAGTGCCATACCATAGGCGAAGTGCGAGGGCAAACGTACAGAGTGAGACGCATACATAATGAAGCAGGGATGGTATGTTGATTGTAACGTCAGTGGTATACGAATATACGGTCTTATAATGACAAGATACGAATACTTACATTATTAGCTATTCGTTGATAATATGAGACTATTATAGATACCGCTTATACCATCAATATCGGATTTTAAATTTACATTGTTGTTATTTTTGACAATGTAAAACATTTCCATAAATATTCTTTTATAGTATGAAGATTCTTTAGTTAAAATAGTATAGTTTTCGAAATCAAAGTTGTGTTTATGTTCTATAGCATGTTTAGATAAACCAGTTTTTTTGATAAGATTGTCACAATCTCTCTTATGTTCTTTCATTTTCGTTATTATGTATCTTTTAGATTGTCCAATGTAGCAATTGTTACAGTCTTTACAATTAACTTTATATACAGTATCAGTAGTCTTCTCAATAGGCGTTAAATCCTTCTGATTACTGAAACATTTTAACGCATCTTTAATGGGTTTAAAAACTGGCTTGAAGTTGTATTTTTTAAGAAAGGCATACAATTTTGAAGTTAGTGGACAATATGGTAGGACTATGATTTGGTCCAGATTGAAGTCATTGTTTTGGCTACTGTAAATAGTGTTTTTATTATTGTTATTGATTATTACTTGTAGACGACGTTCTATCTGTTTTTTAACGTATTCGAATGGGAAATCATTATCTTCCAAAGTTTTGGTTATTATTTTTAAATTGTTTTCATGGAAAGAGGGATGTGATAGTTTTTATTGCCCGATCAAATAAGCTATTGATAACGCTATTTTTGTATGCTGGATAAGTTATTGATCTAAAATGTGTGTAACGACCGGACCAGGTGGTTTTTCTAAACCAATTAAAAAATTAATTTAAAAAAACCAATCCAAAACATCTAGGCACGTAAAAGATAGTTGGCATGACCTGGTCGACACCCACGATGGCACTGGGGGCACTAATAGGTTTGGAGCCCCTTCAACTCACCATGAAAGCCGTGACTGCGAAGTCGGCCTGGAGACTAAATTTGGTAAATGACAGAAGGATATCGACAGCATTGACAATCCCAGTCGACATCGCGAGGAGGCCGATCCTTAACATGCCCAGGGACAAAATGGCCACTCGGTATCTCTTCAACAAGAAGTATAGAGTTAGCCTATCCACGAAGGAGAAGTGGGTTAACGGCGACGCACACCTGCCCAGTGATGAAGACAACTGGTTTGTAGATGGCTCCAGAATCGAGGAGAATGCAGGAGCCGGTTTATGTCGTAGAAGGAATAGAATGGGCTTCAAATCGAGATGGGGTACTACGCCACAGTTCTATCTGCTCAGGCAGTAGGGCTGATATATTGGTCTTGAATGGAAGAACGACTACGTCGCTAATAGTATGGGAATGCTTTGAGGCACTAAACATGTTAGCAACGGAAAACCGAGTTACTCTGCCATGGATCCCTGGACACAGCGGTATCAAGGGCAATGAGATATCGGATAGGCTAGACAAACTATCAGCAAGAAGAAATTTCACTGTATCCAAGCCAGTTGTAGGTATTTCCAGTAGGTCAGCCACTGAAGAAATTAACAGTTGGCTGACTGAGGAACATCAGAAGGAGTGGGATTTGGTCTCTGCTTGCAGACAGGCCAAAACACTCTTGGGATCTAAGCTTGACTCTAACCGAGCATGGAAAATACTCAAGGTCGGGAGGAACGAAATCAAAGTCCTAACAGAAATGCTTATAGGACAAGGGAACCTCGGATATCACAGACATAAGAGAGGACTTCCGGAAAGTCCCCTCTGTCGTCTGTGCGGAAAGGATAATGAGGCAGCTACTCACATCCTTTGTCACTGCCCTGCGATTGCGGGGAACGTCTAATACTCACAGGCAATTACTGCATCAGTGAGCCAGAGGTATCAGCCAACAGCGTGGCTGCGGTCCTCTCCCTATGGAGAGGGCTTTGGGGTCACGCTTAGGCTCACAAGTGGACGCAACGGGATTACCCAAGCGTCAGAGGCTGTTACGGTCTCAACCCAGAACTAATAATAATAAAAAAGGAGTCTCCATGAAAGACACCCGTCGTAATGCGTATTAACCCTTACTTGACACACTTCTGGTGTGATTTGCACCATAGAGACAAAAATTGTTTTAAAAAATAATCTAATGAATATTTTTACTTGAAAATTTCATCATATCATCTTGAGAGCGTACTTGAGAGGATTATGTAGGTTATATAGCGAAAATCCAAATTAAGAATGAATTCAATAATTATTAAAGTGAGGAACAATGGTCGTGGGGTGTTTTACACCTCAGTGTGTGAAACAAGGGTTAATCTAGTTATCCTTGGTTGTCCATGATCAAAATACTTGATTCTTGTACCCCAAAGCATCATCGCGCGACTTATGAAGTCGATGATGCGTGGGCAGATTTTGTATATTTTTAAGACTTCGAGCAAATATTCATGTTGTACGGAAAGAATCGTTTTCTTGTAGTCAATGTATGCCATGTGCAAGTTACTTTGATGTTTACGAACTTGCGTCATGGCAACAGCGTCTAAGGTGAATAGATCTTTACTACCCCGCGAGTTTTCACAACATCCTTTTTTTTCTTTTGTTAGGATGTCATTCTCGTCGCAGTGAGAATATACTTTATCTGCAATGATGGCTGTAAAGCATTTATAAATTGTTGGAAGACAGGCTATCTGTCTACATTCAAATGGATTTTGAGCGCCTGGAATTTTAGGCAACATATGCGTATTATACGTATCACGCATAAAGCCTGGCATCAGATCTGGGAGTTCGATGATCTTCTGAAAACGTCTCGCCAACGCAGAATGCACACTTTTCAGGTACTTGTACTTGTACTTGTACTTGTTCAGAAGTTGTGTACCATGTCCAGACCTGGAGCTTTACAGTTAGTTGCCCTTTTCAAAACCGTTGAAACATCTGAAGATGTGATGTTAGTCTGCTCCATTTCAGGGTTAATGTTTGCTCTTGCTTCCTCTAGTTGGAACCACGCAGGGTCCAAATTGCTTCTGTCAGTTTTTCCCCAAACACCCGACCAGTAGTTAGTCATGTCTTCCAATTGAGGTACTTCGGAGTCTTGCTGGTTATTTTGCTTCACACTCTGTTCACGATAAAACCTTCTTTAAGCTGCCTGAATGGTTTGATTTTTTTGCCTGTTTGCACTACTTTTCTTGTATCGACGCAGTCTAGCAGTAAGAAGATCAAGTCTCTGCCGTTGGAAGATTATAATCTCATCTAATATTGCTGCTGTCAATGTCTCAATGTGCCGAAGGTGTATGATTTTAGTAACATGGTGTATCACCTTTCTGGTTCTATTTCCTTTCTTTTGTTGAGTCAACCGAACCAATTTGCACCTTACTTTGCTGACATCCATATCCAAGGTAGCCAACCGTCCCGCATTCGCCGGGATGGTCCCGCATTAGTACCTTCTGTCCTGCTTTGAAATTTGTCCCGCAAAGTGTCCCGGAAAATTGGGTTAGCGTCCAGCATGTCCCGCATTTACTTACTATGCTTTTTATACTATCTATACTTTTTTGGTAAAAAAAAGAATATTCACTACACTCGCGCTCTTGTCTTTCAAGCTTATTCAGCTTATTTCAAGTTTATAATACGCGCGCATAAGTGGCATAAAGTTTTACGTACTATGAGCAAGGTAGCCCACTATCTAGACTATCTAGTTTTTCCGTTTATTTCCCTAAAAAAAAGGTCTTCAGTGGTAAGGTCCGGCCTCCCGCATTTTGGGTATTGATAGTTGGCTACCTTGTCCATATCCAACCTGATCTTCCATGGTGGATCTCGATCCCTTTCTTGGATAAAGACTGCATTTGTAGGCCTAGTTCTGCGGCCCAACGTTCTAACGGTTGCTACAGCTACACAGTACACAAGAGTTTGCACCTCTAACGCAGTTAGCGTTGCGTTCAAGCGCACAGGTAAAACGTTACTATTTAGGTGTTCTATTAGTGCACTCAGATCCTTTGTGATGTTCATCGTGGGCAGAGAATACCTTTTGTTGGTTCTACACGTCTGAACTCTAGTAAAGCATGATAAAAATTCCTCTCAAGAAACTAAAGTTTTTTCAATTATTATTATTAATAATATTATTATACCAATAAGCTATATCCGTTTAGGTAATGCTGAAAGAAAAATAGAATACTTACCATTTTTCTGCGTGATTGTTAATTTAATCCAGTAAAAAGGCTTCGAGCTCACATAACACCATAAGAAATATTTCCTCATAAGTTTGAAAAGTACGGTAGAAATACGATACGCATGTACAAAAATGTAAAAAAAAAGTTTATTTTTATAAATTTATAATTTGGAAAAATGCTTAATCGAGTATATATATATATATATATATATTTATACAAAATAGGTTTTATTTTACTTTTTTTTATCTTGAATTCGGAATGTTATGCTTAATAATTTATACAAATGTGGAAAAACAAAATATGGAGAGTGTTAGATCGGTTGTTGGCAATTTTAACATAAGTAAATTACTACAACCTGCCACGAAAAAAGCTAAACTGGACAACAATTTTAGCAATATAACAATTCTATAAAAGGAGGAATCAGAGGGTTTAACTCAGGCCTTAAATTTTATTATTGAAGAAGACGATTTATCCATAATATTCGCAGAAAATCCAGGCTTCCGATAGTTTATGCCCCGTATATTACCGGGGTTAAAATTCATGAAGTGATAAATATTAAAATTTGAGTTGAAATATTATGTAAAAATCTACGAAAATCAGGAGGGCGAAATGAAGAGGTATATAGCAGCATATTTGACCACTGATGGCTGAATTTAAGGAACCCTAAAGTCTTTTTCCACAATTATACTATATACAATTATGTAGGATTGGACCTTGTCACTTCCCAAACAAAAGGCGAGGGAGAGCAGTGTTGCTGATTATGTCAGGCTGTTGAGACCTGACCGTTTATTTGTTTGTGGGTTAGTTGAAACTAACAATCCTATGGGGATTGCATTCAATAAAGTGCTCCAAATAAAAAGAGGTCTAGTCAAGATAACAGATGTTTAAATAAAAGACAAAGAAAAGATTCAGTTAAATAAATTTAAACTTACGATTACTTTTCTAATCCTGAAAGGGCAAGAGAGGTTATCTTGTCGATTGGTTCTCCGTATATTTTGTAGAGCAGTGACGGAACTCTACCGGATGTTTGTGTAAGTAAATTGAAAGTGACTCAAGTAGTGAAAAGATGTACAAGCACTTTTTACTAGTAGTTGAGCGATACACGGTTCTAAACAGCTACCGAATACGCCGAAGGGACCTTAGTTCATTGCTCGATGATACGTTATTTCGCGGTGATATAAAAGTACATGACATGATATTTACTTATCTTGTGTCGATGTACTTCTTACAAGTTTTCTTTAATTTACCATGCGTCATTAAAATGTCGGTATCCTCCGAGTCTGTTCCCTCCGGTGTTATCGCACTGTTAATTACCATGCGGTTTCTACTTTATCGTAAGACGTGCGCTTACCTCGGTTAGGCACACAATTGGATGAATTAATCATTATGCATTGTTAGTGTCTGAGGAAGTTGTCGCCTGGTTCTCCTTAAGATAAAGTAGATTACATCTATCTAGATTTCATGTCAAAAATTTCAATTTTGGGACTTAACAATCTTAGTTTCTTACACTCTTGAGATCATGAAGTGTTTGTAACGCCATACAGCTGAATTCTTGAGAAATTAGTTACAAAATGGTATTGAAACATGGGGCTTAGAAAATAGCGTCACTGACATAGTTTATGACAACACTGCTAACATTACTGCAGCTGTACGTGATTCAAAATGTTAGGACAAAGCTTTTTATGTATCGACCATTCTATGCACCAATTTGGCCACACGTACGTTGTTCTAAAAAAAACAGGAATTATTTTTAAAAATTTTAATTTCATTGAATATTGTAGAACAGTTAAGAATTTTACTTTACTTTTATTTAATTTTGTCAACGGCGATACCACGCTGAAAACACCAGTTCCCGTTAGATCACTGAAGTTAAGCAGCGTTGGGCGCGGTTAGTACTTGGATGGGTGACCGTTCGGGGAATACTGCGTGTTGTTGACCCGTCGTGGGTGTGGTGGACCCACACTGGTAGTATTTATCCACCTAGAAACACTTCCCGAATCGGGTAGTGAGGCAATGAACTTTCGAGTTCGAAATGCTAATCAATTTTTTTTTTTTTTTATTTAATTTTAATTTTTTCAGTGTTATAATTTTTATGTTCGTCCTTTACTGGATTGCAAATTTGCATAGCTTTACGTCGGTTTAAAAAACTAATAACTTTATTATTTACGTTCTTTATTGATGTTTTTTATTTGTTAGGTTTAAAGAACTGAATGGCGAGAGAAACTCCATACAACAGAAAGCTTTAACTTGACCTTGAAGGTTAATAGAAAAAGAAGCAGATAGCAAACACATATTAAAATCTACAGAATTAAATTACCTACTTCAAGAAAAGTTCTAGGAAACAGAGTTAGATGCTTATTACAAGAAACAGTATTTTTCTTAAATACCCTTAAATCTGTCGCCTGATTAAAATTAAAAAGGAGGGTACCGAAAATGACCCATCGTCCCCTATCCTTGAGATAGGTAGCAAACTGTAGATTTTTATTAGCTGATGAAAGTTATAATAATGTTGACCCTCTAAAATTTCAAATTCTATAAGTATTCGGTTTAGATATGCCATGCCGTCTAAACTAAACTGTAGATCAGTGGTCGACACACTTTTTGCTCACTTATCAGTTATGGTCAGGCCCGTCTCGGCTTAATTTTTTTTGCTACTTTTCGTTCTATTCACGGACTTCAGTGTGGGTGAGCTTACTCCAGCAGGGGTCTTTTGTCCACAGGCAGGTCAAAGTAAGGAAATTTAAAAACTTTTAATTTTTTAACTAGCGATTTGGAAATAGCATAATCAGCATCTACAACTTTTTCCGATTCCAATGATATATTACTTGCCTAAGAAAGTTGAAAATTTGAAGCCATCAAAAAACTTGAGCTCAATATTCAATTTAATACTAAATACTTCTCAAATTTTCAACCTTTATAGACAAATTATATGTCGTTGGAATCGGAAAAATACGTAGATTCCAAATACATTACGCGAGAATGTATATAGTGCAACGAATTATGCGGTTATGTCATTGGTATCGCGCAGTGCCACTCACAATAGGCCTTTCTGGGATGGAGGCCATGGTTCAGTTGGGAGAGGCAATATGACTGAACCGAGGCGACGACCAGGCAAGACCACCTTTGCAGATAGCCGATAATGCCAACATGAGAAGTAGGAGAACAAAAATTCACCAAAAAGTCTTTCTCAGGATGGACTAATTTGCTGAAGCCAATACGGTTCCCTCCGATTTGCTCTCCGAAGATGTTAGTCTCTGGACTCTGAACTGTGTAGTTTACGAGAAGGCGGTCTCTATGCTTAGCGACAGTAGAAGTAACGATACTTAAGTACGCCTGAGTAAGACTCGCGAACGTATTGCACAGCTTCAGTATAAAATTGAAACGGCGAGACGACATGCATCAAATGTTCAGTGCGTGATTAGCTATACAGGGTGTCCCAGACTCAAGTGTCCGGACTTATATAGCCGTATACAAATGAAAAAAATAAATAGAAAATTCCTTTTCCAAAAATCAGTTGAAGTTTTAGTTTTTCAGTTATAAAACATTTAAGCTATACCAATCAGGAGCGCCGTATAAACAGCCGTGTGTGCGTGAACGGGATTCCAACGTAGTGTTCTCCCGTCGCTAACACCACCTCTGCGCTCACTTCGATAACACTGCGTTGAAATCTGGTTCACGGACACACGGCTGTTTATACGGCGCTCCTGATTGGTCCAGCTTAAATGTTCTATAACTAACAAACTAAAACTTCAACTGATTTTTGGAAAAGGAATTTTCTATTTATTTTTTTTCATTTTTATATGGCTATATAAGGTCCGGACACTTGAGTCTGGGACACCCTGTATAACATTAAATAAAAAATTCACTCTAAGAGTCAGGGCACTTGCTCGAAACTTAAGGATAGCAAATCACACGCTGAACAATTGGAAACTGTTGACCATCAAGCAGCACTGGATGCAAAAAATTAGATTTCTTTCAACAGCGAAAGAGCGCCTTGAACGGCGAGTAAAGTGGATTCAGGAAAATTCCACCTTTTCTACTCATCCTTCTCGTCTGTTTAATAAAACCTCATGTGCCGTTAAAAATAGGCCTTGTCGAAAAGAGATTCAAGTCTTCTGGGAGCAAGTATATGGAGATACTTATCAGCTAAGTGAAGACTCTTCTGATGCAAAAGTTACAAGGTCTAGAGCACGAATGTCCACTAATTACTACTGAAAAAGCGAAGAAAGTTATCGCTAGAACTAAGAACTTTTCAACGCCAAGGCTAGATAAAATCAACAACTCTTGGAGAGGGCTGGCAGGTTGCAGGGAGAACCTGTCAATAGACAGGTGTATTACCCAGGACTCTACAGTTCCGGGGCTTCGGTGGTTCGGAACCCACCTTAAACTGTAGGTTCCCTCAGAAAAAGCTGGTATCGTACCAAGGTGGGGCCCCATGTCGAGGGGAATAGCCTTGGAGGTCGAAGCCGATTCTGTGAAGACTCAAAAATGAGTCAGCGATCTCCTTGCGTAGAGGCAGGCCCTCTCAAGGGACCTCCGCTCGGTGGTCGCTGGCCGATTTCGAGTAATGAACACGCACACATACACTTACATAACACACCAGGACAGTGCTTCGAATCTGTGCATCTACCTGATGACCTCAGAGGGATCGCCCCGTACACCCTAGCTTGCTAGGGAGGCTGCCGAAAGGCAGAGTGGGTGAGGATCACTTTGCCTGATCAACAAAGGAGGACGTCGTTTACTGTGCGATAGGTATGCCTGCCACCTTAGAGGTTTAATCTCAGAACGTTGATAACAACGAAAAACCCACCGACATCCAAAAACACTCCGCGAAGGATGGCCGGATTCGGAGTACTGCCTTGAAAATAAACACGGGTGTGGCACAATAGGCTTTATAGCTTGAGCGCCAGGGGTTGGGACCTCACGGGCCCCCCGCCTACATTACAACTAACTAACTAGATTGACTACCGTAAGGCATTCGATAACACGAACCATGAGCTACTTATCAAGCTCCTTGAGTGCCTGGAGGTGCATCCAAAAATAATGAGATGCATATAAGAGCTGATACTCTTGTGGCGGACAATATTTGTCATAACATTTGCCTGCCGCATCTGACTACCAGCTACATCACATAATAAGAGGGGGGTTTTCCAAGGCGACTCGTATTTGATTCCAGCGACACTACACATGGCCTAACATCACTAACACCTTTGATGCGCAAAAGTCGTGTACAGGAAGCAAAACGTTCGCTTGTACTAAGAGAACATGCTGACAAGTCCCTCCATGGTAAATTCGACGGCATTATACGTAGAGAAGAGCTATCGATGTATCTGTCCAACATGTTTCTCAAGTCTGCTGGATTGAGATCGGAGTTTACCGCGAATGCCTAATGAATATACCTGTAGGCGATACAAACTGCCTAGCATGCAAGCAAATGCCAGAAACACTTGGCCATGTTCTCAGTGGATGCTCAAAGTATGCATGCTACGGGTACATAGAGAGACACAATGCGGCTCTAAAAGTATTATATTACCATCTTAGGCACTTCTATTTTGCTGATCTATTGCCCGTCTTGCCATACGCCCAGGGGAAACTCGAGTCCGTTGTGGAGAATGATCAGTGTAAGATCTACTGGAATTGCTCAAGAAAGCCCTTCTTCGTAAATGGATGATGATCCCGCAAGAGTACATTCGTGCAGTGTGCGACTCGTTTGTCGATCGACTCAGAGCCATAGTTCGTGCTCAAGGCGGCAGTATCGAAAATTCGACATAAAAAATTTAAATTTTTTCACAATTTTTTATAATTGCTTCGTAAAATTAAATTTTATATATGTAAAAAAATACAGCGTTCTAAAAAGTTGCAGTTCAATTGCACCACCCTGTACTTCTAAATTGAATTAAGAATGACTTGTATGTGTAACTTTATTTATGAAGACGTTAATCAGTAATCATTATTGTTAACTTACATTCTTATTATGTTCGTAACATTCACTAACCTCTCCACATAACTTCGAACTGTGAACAGATTTTTGTATTTCACAATGGGACAAAAAAAAACAATTATCACACGAACTCCATTACTGATATATAATTATCCTATAATCAATGGCATCTAAAAATAATTAAAAAAATAATTTTTAAACCAAACCACGATTAATTTATGATTAATTAAATAATGATTAATTAAATAATGATAATTAAATAATGATTAAAGCAATGAGTATTGGTAGCGGTCTTTTTCTACAAATAGAGATATAAGCTTCATAGTATAGTCACACACAAAAATTGATTTGCTTTTCATTCCAAATTTGCTCTTAATCACACTAAGAGCCGATATCACGAACTTTGATTAGGATATTAATCCTCGATTAACCTAATTTAATCGGCACCTTGCGTTCCTAAACTTATTACTTTTACATTATCATAAATTATGATAGAAGATATTAGATTCATGTGAATATAAAACTACCCAGTTTTCATCCACTGTCAATGTTATGATGAGAACTCTGAGTAAAAACCCGGGGTTTACATTAACGTCTGTCTGTTTGTCTGTAGTCTGGTACGCGATAACATTCGTAGGAATTGTCCAATAAAAATTTCCGTTGGTACACAATTTTGTGATTGAAAAAAACAGGTCAAGATTGTTAGCCAGCCGTCTGGCGCCAATATTCATGGTTTAGCCATTAACAATAAACCTAGGAAAATTATAAATTTAACTTTCATATGACACAACGCTAGATACGATAAATAGTTCAGACAAAATTATTTGCTTTAAAAAGTCCTAAAAAAATTGCCTTTAGGCATTTTTTAACAGGAATTATAGTGTTTATTTTTAAACGTGGCAAATGCCACAATAAAAATTGAAAATTCAAATTTTTATCTAAACAACGCCCAATACGATGAAAGTTTCTAACAGCAAAGTTTCTTGTCTTGAAAAGACCTGAGGTAAAAAAAGCGAATTTTACAAAAATGTCTTGTGTGGTCTGTCTATCTGTAGTCTGAGAAGGCGATAACTTTCGGAGGAATTTTCTGATCAGAATTTCCTTCGGTACACTCTACCTTACGGTCTTTACTGAAATACTGAAGGAGTCTCCTTGATAGATACCCGTCCTTATTATAATTAATTAATATTATATGATATATATTTCCTTTACTTATGGTCTTTATTGGTTAGAAATGACAGGTCTAGTTTGTTAGCCAGCCTTCTACCACTCATATTCAAGGTTTTAGCTATAAATTACTGCTAATAAAGATTAATGCAAAATAAGGAATAAAATGATAAAAAGTCGAAAGTATATACTTAATTTTTCAAAACCTGAATAAGTAGTCCCGGACGTATGTACAAAAACTAATGTAACATGTGTGTAATATTATTATAATACAGTTACTATAATATTATAAAATATTTCGCGTTTTGTACATACTTTAATCGAGTGCGAACGCGAGACACGTGATGAGTAGACACCCGAACTTTATGCAAGTTGCATAAATGCATAATATTTCAGAATTGAATATAACTTCAAATTTTTTCGATTTCTGAAGTTTGCATGAAAAATAACCCCTTTTTTTAATCGCCTAACAACGCATAATTTATTTTCATTCCTTCACTTTATTTTCATTGCATAATTTGAAAGTTTTGGCATAATCATCGCATAAAATCATCACATAATCATCGCATAAAAAACCGATTAAGAACTGAGCAAAATTCCCATTTTGTAGCATTTTTAGTTTCGCACGGTATTGTATATGTATACTGTATAGATTAAGTTGACTTCAGAGAGCGCCACTATTTTGTACTTCCGAATAAGAAACGAGTGAAAAACGTTAATTATTTTTTTTATTTTGGTCCTTCTGATCCATGGTTTTATTTAATAAATGGTACTTCTTTCTCGAGTGTGAAATATACAAGTAATCATGATTGACTGGCCATCTATTTTTGTGATGATTTAGACTAAAAGATTTTTTGTTTTATTTGAAAAGTTGATATTAAGCGTAATAAAATTAATTAATTAATGGATGTCTATATGAGCCTAATATAATATAAATTTTCAAAGTATATAATTGATTTCAATATTCATAAATCCTTTTCCGTCTGCAGTTTGTATAGATAATTAACGGAAAATAGTACTTAGGTAACACAAAATCATTTATTACATAAGCCAAAACCTATTATATTGAATATTTGTCACGTTATAGGTTCTTTTTTCAGCGCATAATTTCAATTTATTGGTTTGCGAATTGAAATAGTGACAGAAATTTTGTAAATTATTTCAATCTATTAAATGCATGCAAAACTGTTTTACATTTACAGAACAAAAAAAATCCTGATTTTCTCACTTAGTTGGTATACAGTTAACTAATCGGAGATCAAAATGAAGTGAGAGAACCCTATGGAACGCGTCGTCAATTAATTTCGGTTTAGTTATTGATTTAAATATAATCATGATTAGTTAATCCCCTATTCAATCATGGTTGGTGAAATCGACCCGAACACCGTTATCACACTTACCCACATTGACCTTATTTCAGTTTGAAATTTTATCAAGCTCTTTTATCTCTTCTAGACCGTTTTATAGTTATAATAAAGCACTTTCGCCACATATATCATTTATTGTCTATAAATCAAACCATATGAGGTTAATTTGTTCTTTTAAAATTCTAGTAAACAGCATTCACCCTTCAATGAATCCATCACACCCCAATCTTACACATCAAGAGGCTCCACTAGGGACTGGAACGTCGATACCTAGAGGTAACCGAGAAACGCGAATGAACAATACTTACTTACCGCATTCGAGTTCTAGTAGTCATGCAACATCCTTAGAAAATGGCCTACCTCCAGATCCTTCACCACCTACTGGAACGTCTCAGTATCAACACAGAGGATCTTTGGTTGCTCCTCAACCAAGTCAGGCAATAAGGTAAAGCAACATTTTCGAACCAGGTGTTTTAACACTAGAATTTTCAAATATTTTAAAGACGCAAATAACTTGTATTTCTTCAGCAATGTTACAAATAATAATAAAAAGAAACATTAGAAAGGAATATTCGAAGCTTTTACAGTCATAGTGGGACTAAATTTAGTTTGAAAAATCACCAACTATTAGTCATTTCTATGCGGTTTCTAAAAAAAAACTTTATTTGACTAATATTGCCTCTAAAAAAATCAAGCTAAAGCAACAATAAGTAGTAAGTAGATATAAAAGAAGAAAACTGTCTTTTTCTAAAAAATTTATAGTGTAGCTATTTACAATTAATGAAACAATGTACATTAAATTAAGTTTTTCACAAAGAGAAATTATGCTTATTACAAACTATGCTTCCCTTGACGAGAAGTGGGTTCAAGGAACAGGTTTTGGAAATGATTCGTATGTTTGTGAACCAATTCGAAAGCTCTGTGGGTGTCAGAGGAGTTAGCAGGATATTCGCCTGGGAGTGGAATGGGCTCAATATGTGCAAAGCTCTGATTTTAAAATATTCAATAATGTATAAGAAAGAAACACTTTGTAAACTTTTCTTTTCAATTAACTTAATTGAAAATGTATCGGGGATATGTGACGTCACTAGAAGAGAGATCGTCAAACGGCTGTCAATACTCTTGCTCTTCATAAGAAGTGGAGGTAGAAGCGCAACATATATTCCCGAAGGGAATTTCGCCAGCTGGGTATGTCTGTTGTAGTAGGCACAAACTTAGATGCATGGTATAGTTTGGAGTTCTTTTTTTTTGCTGTTGTCGTTACACAGCGGCCGAGAGTGTTGAAGGTGATAATATTCGCGTCGGGATTTCCTTTTATAGCTACCATCAATTTCTACCATCATATTTTGGGTCAATCAACCCAATTTGCTCCTTACTTTGCTGAAATCGACATCCAACCTGAGTTTCCAAGGTGGATCCCGTTCTATTCCCAGGACAAATATTATATTTGTAGGCTGAGTTTTATGGCCCAATGATCTAGCGACTGTCTCAGTTGCACAGTACACAAGAGTTTACACCTGTAACGCAGTTAGCTCTGTGTTTAAATGCATAGGCAAAAGCTTATTGTTTGGGTGTTCTATTAGTACGTGCAGAGTTTTCGTGATGTACATTTTTGGCAGAGAAAGCCTTTGTGTTGGTTTTACATCTCTGAACACAAGTGGAGCGAGACCGGAATTCTTTTCAATGAATAAATAAATTATTATTATTATTTATTAATATTTGGATGTTGATGGTGAAGTTAGCTTTAGAGTCACAAAAAAATTGAAATCAATTTGTCATTGAGTCAGACGTTTCGGCCTCGATTATGGGCCCCTCATTAGTGATTTTTTTCTGAAATATGGTGAAAAAAATTTTTGTTGATTCGTGAAAAAATATAATTTTATAGTAAAAAAAATTTTGTATAGCAAAAATTAATTTTGTTGGAGATGTAAATGAAGACAACAAAATTATTTGCATTGATCAAAGAATTAATTGTTACAGAGATGAAGACAAAATTTTTTTTTTATAGTCATAGTGTAGTAAGTGTTAGTGTAAATTTCAATGTTTTCTTGAATATTCAATAAGTTCCGTAATAATCAATATTTTTGAATTTTCTTGTGCTCAACTTCAAGTTATTTTTCTATAGTATCGCAGCAGCTCATAAACATAACTCTAAAAAATGTTCCTATCAGAGTGCAAGAACTTGAATTTGGAAAAATGTGAAAACATCTTATTTGTAGGCAAATAAAAATAAAACATTCAATGAATATAAATTTTGAGGGACTTTCATAGAAACTTTGTAGTTATATGTTTCATACATTTACAAACTAGAAAAATAGCTTTAAAATGAGCACAAGAACATTAAAAAATATTGATTATTACAGACGGTATTGAAAATTTAAGAAAACATGGAAATTTACATTATTTTTACAATATCCACTCAAAAAATAGACAAATTGGCTTCATCCTGGGCTCATTTCATATAGAATTTTGAGAGCATTCAACCCTTTGAAGAGAAAATTTTTTAGCTCTGACATAATTGAAATTGATAGAACTTTGTCAGTCATGAAAAAAGAGGTGTCCGGAAACTTTTGACCGGCACTATAGACCTGAACAGGCTTGCGCAGACTTCTTCGCTTCAGGTGCTATCTTCTTTCTGGACATATCCACTTAAAGTATTTCAGCTGATTTCAGCAAATATGTTCGGTCTTACGGTCAATTATAAATTCAGCAAAACAGTTCCTTAGAGGTGGGATTCCCTTTAATTTGTCAGACTTCTTGCTCAGGTTCGTCTCACAGGATCTCATAGGGGTAGATTCTCTATAGGGGATCTCAGTTTTCGATTTGTGAATGGGCAGCTCTGCTCAATCTGCAAGCAGGGCGTGGAAGAGGACCTATTTCATCTTTTACAGCCTCTGGTGCGTTCTGGATTGCATTGTTGAATTCGCCGAATGAAGCGGAACTGTGTCTTGTTGCTAGATACGTATTCGAGTTATTGAAGGTCAGAGCCTTTGTTGGGTTAAGTTAGTTAATTAATTTAGTTTAATTTGATTCCAACCTCTTTGCAAAGGTCTAGGATGTAAACAAATATCGCTGCTGTACCTATTGTGAATATAATGTATTACACCAGACTCTCAGTTCATGAACGCGCGGTCACACGAGGTTGATGAATTCCTAGGATTGCGGGTCCCGACAGTTTCTCAGGGGGCAGGGAGAAAGACGTTTGCGACTCCGCCTCTGAAGGAACGCAGTACACTACTACTCAGTCAAGTATATTCCGCAATGTTATGGAAATTGTTCAAGCAGCCCTGACTGTTTACGTTTCTATACACGCACTTTATGAACAAGGCTATTTGCAGGCTACCCCCGACATTGTTCCTGAACTGAGAGTCTGGTGTATATACTGTTGTTAAATAAATAAATAATAAATAATGATGTTTAAGAAAGGAGTTGTATCGATCCTCAGTTCAAATAATATTTGGATGTTGATGGTGAAATTGGCTTTAGGGTCACAAAAAAATTGAAATCAATTTATCATTGAGTCAGACGTTTCGGCCTCGATTATGGGCCCTCATCAGTTATTTATTTCTATAATATGGTACAAAAAACTTTTTTTTTGATTCGTGGAAGGATATAATTTTATAGTAAAAAAAAATATTAGAGCAAAAGTTAATTTTTTTGCAGACAACAAAATTATTTGCGTTGATCAAAGAATTTATTTTTAAAGAGATGTAAATAAAGGCAAACAAAATTTTTTTTTACACAAAACCTAAAGTTAATGGACATGGTTAAATCATAAAAATGTTACAAATTTAACAAATTTACAGAAGTTATCAAAATTTGCCGGTCTCATCAATAGGAGAAGAAACTCACCTTACAAATTCATAAGAAGGAGGCTGAAATTAGTGAATGAGATCATTCAGCACTTTTAGAAATACTAATTAGATTACTGTACAATTATTAAAAACTTTACTTTTTGCGTTTACGTTTTTTAGATACCGCCATGCCTTGAGACAGCGATTCCCAAACTACTGTCGACGGTCACGTCCCTGACTGCGGTCGGGGGAGACCACCCCGGGCCGTTCAGCCGCTGTAGGGGGATGCCAACCCGTGCCCGGCGACTCGGCAGCCCCCCCCCCCCCGCTGTCAGCAGACGGCTACTTTCGGGTACCTGCTATGATAACCCTTTCATTGTCATAAGAATAAGGCCTGTACCACTGACTAAAATTAATAAGACAGGGCTCGATTAAATTTTAATCAGCAGAAACGATTTCTTGATATAATTTTAAGAAAATTAAAAAAAAGTTTATGAAAATCGGTTAATATTTCCAGTAATGAAGTAAATCGTTAAGTGCATGCAAAATTAGAAGAACTCTCAACTGGGATTGCAGATATTAACCGATTTTCATCAACTTTTTTTTCATTTTCTTAAAATTATATCAGGAAATTGATTTAGCTATTTAAAGTTTAATTCATTAACATTTCAACAAAGTTCAATTTAGTTCAACCGGCTCTAATCCTCACAATAGAAAGATCGCGCGAAGCGTGCAGCCGCTCGCATGCCCGGCAGTCAAGTATCCCCCTTGGGTTCCAGTATTGTGAAAAAATTATATGGTGGCGGCCCTGCCCCTCCCTGAAAAGTGAGAAAAAAGTTTGGGAAACGCTGCCTTGAGAGATAGGCAAAACTGACTGAAGTATGCAAGTTTAGGAGGGTGTACCTTGTTGTGAGGGAGAAATTAGAGGACAAAAAGTGGTGGGAATGTTTTACGCATTTTCTTAAAAAGGAGTCATGGTGACTTAAGAGAAGAAATTTGAAGAAAATCTGGAATAGGTACAAGTTGTCAGAGAGGATCGTAAAATGTAACATGACCTTTTTAAAGGGCCGAAGGACTGATTTGTGAGTAGAGAGATGCAATTTGGTTGTGTGCGTGTGTTAGGAGTGAAGTGTGAATTGTATTGAAACAACTTTTTTTTTAAGTTATTGTTTGTATACAGGAAAATTGTTATTATAATAGTTATTATTAATAATATTTGTTATAATCAAAAATCTCACTTTTTTGTATTTAAATTGAGGAATAATTGTAACCTAATTTTTATTTATTTAATGAATAATTGGGACAAATTGACAACTAACGATGAAGTTTAGTTAGTAACGCGTGGTAAAATGCAGAAAGATTTTCAGTGTCAGTATGCTGGTTTACTGCTTTCGGATTACTTGCTATGTGAGTTATTTCTAGTAACATTCTTTTTTTTAATTTGTGATTTTTTCAAGGATTGTGGTTTGGTCAAAGTCAAATTTGTGATCCTGATACCACGCAGGTTTGGTCATGGCTGTTAATTTGCTAGGTGGTCGGTAAACCTCCTTGGTGTCAAAAATTGAATACGTTTTGGGGTTTTTTCTTAGTAAGTTATAGTAATCGAATTTCGTTCAAAATCGGTATGTGA
This sequence comes from Andricus quercusramuli, assembly GCA_932178445.1. Taxonomy (NCBI): domain Eukaryota; kingdom Metazoa; phylum Arthropoda; class Insecta; order Hymenoptera; family Cynipidae; genus Andricus; species Andricus quercusramuli. The sequence goes on from CAKNXH010060490.1 coordinate 198,991, forward strand.
CCTCTTCTAAATATCCTTTGACTAAAAAAACTTCCCCTCCTCATCCCCCTCTCCTGTAAGGGTGGGGGGAGGGGAAAATATCGTAAAAAGGAGCCATTTTAAGGTCGTTATTTTCCTCGTGTGAAGTGTGCTGGTGCGATCGGCTGAGGCGTTAAAAGTGTTAAAATATATCATATTTAGAACAGTATTACGTAAATATACATCAGCCGCAATATGATGAGAGGGGAGGGGCAGGTAAGCCTCAGCGAAGGTTGACCAATGGCCAAGCTGGGTGGGCGGCAGTCGGTTCTAGGAATTCGCCTTCTTGCTGCGCGCAACGTGCCAACCAAACAAGTCGAGACGTGTCGAATTTTAGTGTTTACTGTGCATTTTAGTGTTGATTAGAGAAGGAGTTTGATTGACAGTGACGTTGAGGACGCTCGGTCAAAGATTTAATTGTCCTTTATTTAAACCGCCTAAAAGTCTGAACAAACAGATTCTTCCTGCAGTACCTAATGTCGTTGCTGATGATATAGAGTCCATTTACACTGAAGCATCTTTGCCAGAGGTCTCTCGCACGAGAATTATACAGCTTATCAAAACTCTTCACGATAAGTATTACTACATCCTTAACAAGTTAAACAGGGACAAAAAATACCTGGAAACACAAAAAGAGTATACACAATACATTTCTGACTGTCAAATCAAGTGTTTTGACTGTCAGAAATGTATTGTGTGTACTTTTTTTGTGTTTCCAAATATTTTTTGTCCCTGTTTAACTTGTTATGGATGTAGTAATACTTATCGTAAAGAGTTTTGATAAGTTGTATAATTCTCGTGCGAGAGACCTTTGGCAAAGATGCCATAGTGTAAATGGACTCTATATCATCAGCAACGACATTAGCTACTGCAGAAAGCTGATATCCTGTTTTGGACTGGCCGAAGCCACGGCTAAATAATGTCTAACATGCTGGCAGTGTAGCAAAACATCAGCATGTGAAGGAAGAATCTGTTTGTTCAGACTTTTAGGCGGTCCAAATAACGGATAATGAAATTTTTGACTGAGCGTCCTCGACGTCATTGTCAATCAAACTCCTTCTCTAATCAACACTAAAATGCACAGTAAAACACTAAAATTCGACACTTCTCGACTTGTCTGGTTGGCACGTTGCGCGCAGCGGTAAGGTGAATTCCTAGAACCGGCTGCTGCCCACCTAGCTTGGCCATTGGTCAACCCTCGCTGAGGCTCACCTCCCCCCTCCCATTCCATCATATTGCGGCTGATGTATATTTACGTAATACTGTTCTAAATATAATATATTTTAACGCTTTTAACGCCTTAGCCGATCGCACCAGCACACTTCACACGAGGAAAATAACGACCATAAAATGGCTCCTTTTTACGATATTTGCCCCTCCTCCACCCTTACAGGAGAGGGGAGTGAGAAGGGAAATGTTTTTTTTTTTAGTCAAAGGCTATTTAGAAGAGGTCACATACCGATTTTGAACGAAATTCGATTACTATAACCTACTAAGAAAAAATCATAAAACGTGTTCAATTTTTGACGATTTTTCGAAACTTTGAACGCGATGTGCGACCGGAAGATATGGTCCGATTTAGAAAAAAAAAAGTTATTGCGATCAGGGTGACGAGTAGCAACTTTTCCGCGCTATTACGATTCAATTCAGAAACTTTCATGTAATTCGGCTCACCCTACTGTACAAGGTATCATTAACATTTCGAAAAGCTGTTTTTACGTTGAAAGGTTTTAATATCGCTGACATTTTTTCGGAAAGACCGCGAACATAAGGTTGACAAATTTAGGGGGAGTGTCTGAGTAAGGGGTTGGATTCTGACCTGGTATGTGTAAGACCTATGTGTGAGTGGTTGCTTGCGTTTGCATGCCGTTGAGTGTATCAGTGCGATTGGAAGCGTCTGTGTACTCTTACTTTGCGCAAGTAATTAATTCTTTTTTTGACAATTACAGTCTGTTCCACTTACAAGGATACGCGTTTTCTCGGAAAGTTTTGAAGATATTTTGTTATTTTTTTTTTTTTTGCTAGAAAGTACATTCGAAGGGCTAGAACGCACTAGTCAACTCGTTTCAGTATCGCTCGATCTGTTGTAGAGAGCCGAATTATAGTAAGATGAGTGCTGTTTACATTAAACGTTTTGAAGCGATCTTCTTGTGCACCCATCCACTAGGTCCCCAATTAACGTACTTCGCTGCTGCTAAAAGGCTTAGAAAATCTAAACACTTCGTCCAGCAGTGGGTTCAGCGATTTAGGGAGTCGAAAAACGTCGAAGACCTGCGAAAAAAAGTGGAAAAACGAGCCACGACGCGGAAGGAGGACACAGTCATCATCGGGCTATTCCAGCGTAACCCCACTCTGCGACTACGTCAAGCGAAGGCCAAACTCTCCGAAAAGGGATAAAACGTGAGCGTAAACACGATAAGACGCAGATTAGCTGAGGCGAAGATCCATTACCATAACACGAAGCAGAAACCACTGCTCTCGGATACCCACGTGGAAAAACGCATTGCCTGGGCGAAAAGTGAAAATTGCATTAACACAATGAGCTGGCCTGCAAGTTCCCTCGATGCTAACCCGATTGAAAATGTCTGGAGTATAATGAAGAGGAAACTTGTAGGAAAGCGTGTGTTCACCTTATAGCATCTCTGTCGACATATCAGGGAGATATGGCGTATCATTGACTAATTCTCTATCGGTTATGCAGAAAAACTGGCCGAGAGCATGCCAAGAAGGTGTCAGGCTATTCTAGCCAACAATGGGGACTGGACAATTTATTAGATGAGTGCGTTCTAGCCCTTTGAATGTACTTTCACGCAAAAAAAAAAAACAACAAAATATCTTCAAAACTTTCCGAGAAAACGCGTATCCTCGTGAGTGGAACAGAGTGTATGTTGATGAATTCTAATGGGTAATTTTTATTAATTAAAATAGTTTTAACTTTTCTGAAATTTTCTGCATGAAAATCTTTGTGTGATAACAGGATGCTTCTGTCTACTATATTATTAATGACATTGACTTTGTAGTTATGGGGATGGTGCGATTGATAATTCAGGCATCGACCTGAAGCTGTAGGCTTTTGTTACGAATCGGTTTCCAAAGAGTTGCCTTCTCTTATGATCAATGTGTCGAGGAAACTGATTTCCCCATTATTTTCTTCTTCTATTGTAAATTGAATTTTGTGGTTGGAACTGTTGAAGACATCTGAAATGTTTTAAACTTGATCAGTTGGTATGGCTGTTATTATATCGTCCACATACCGGAAATAAAAAGGTAATTGAAAGGGAAGAGAAGATAAAATATGCTTTTTTAAATCATCCATTTCGATATCTGCGAGAATTGGAGAAAGTTGTGAGCCCATTGGAAAACATGCTGTTTGTTTGTATGAATTGTCTTCGAAATTAAAAGAAGTGTTACTACTACAAATTCTTAGGCATTTTACAAATTCATACCACGTGATCACGTGGAATGTCTTCTACAGTATACCTTGTACAGCGTGCGAATCAGTATATATATGCACAACAAAACGGCCCCTAAAAATTCGAAAAAAAGAACACACTAAGGATGTTTAGCGACCACCTAGCAAATGGACAGCCACGACCGAACATGCGTGGTATCAGGATCACAAATTTTACTTTGACCAAACTACAATCTTTGAAAAACCCACAAATTACAAAAAAAAAGAATGTTACATGAAATGACTCACATAGCAAGTAATCCGAAAGCAGTAAACCAGCGTACTGACATGGAAAATCTTTCTGCATTACACCACGCGTTACGAACTAAACTTCATCGTTAGTTGTCAATTTTGTCACAATTATTCATTAAATAAATAAAAATTAAGTAACAATTATTCATCAATCTAAATACAAAAAAAGGCAGATTTTTAATTATAACAAAGATTATTAATAATACGACCAATAATTACAACAACAAAAAAGTACATTCCGTGACTAGTGTGGACTGACGGCCTTTTTTAAACGAGCGCAATGTTTTTGTAACAAGTCGTAGGTGAGGGCATGGAAACGTAGGTGAGGGCATGAAAACACGCCATTTTTATGATTGCGTTTTGAAAAAAGTGTTTTCAATACAATTCACACTTCACTTCTAAAACACGCACACAACCATATTGCATCTCTTCTCACAAATCAGTCCTTGGCCCTTTAAAAAGGTCATGTTACATTTTACGATCCTCTCTGACAAGTCACTTGTACCTATTCCAGATTTTCTTCAAATTTCTTCTCTTAAGTCACCATGACTCCTTTTTAAGAAAATGCGCAAAACATTCCCACCACTTTTTTCCTCTAATTTCTCCCTCACAGCAATGTGCACCCTCCTAGACTTGCATACTTCAGTCAGTTTCGCCTACCTCTCAAGGCATGGCGGTTTCTAAGAAACGTAAACGCAAAAAGTAAAGTTTTTAAAAATTGTTCAGTGATCTAATTAGTATTTTTAAAAGTGTTGAATTCTCTCATTCACTAATTTCAGCCTCCTTCTTATGAATTTGTAAGGTGAGTTTCTCTTCCTTTTGATGAGACAGACAAATTTTGATAAATAAATTGTGTTAAGAAATAGTATATTACGACCCAAGACCAGAAAGTTGGATTTCCGGGCGTGTGTGATATGAAGGCCGAGGCGATATGAAGAAAAATTTGTTTGTCTTCATTTACATCTCTATAACAATTAATTCTCTGATCAACGCAAATAATTTTGTTGTCTTTATTTATATCTCCAAAAAAATTAACTTTTGCTATAAAAATTTCTTTTTACTATAAAATTATATCCTTCCACGAATCAACAAAAAAATTTTGTACCATATTTCAGAAATAAATCATTGATGAGGGCCCACAATCGAGGCCGAAACGTCTGACTCAAAGATAAATTGATTTCATTTTTCTGTGACCCTAAAGCCAATTTCACCATCAACATCCAAATATTATTTGAAGTGAGGGTCGATAGAACTCCTTTCTTAAACATTATTATTCATTATTTATTTATTTAACAACAGCATATACACCAGACTCTCAGTTCAGGAACAATGTCGGGGGTTGCCTGCAAATAGCCTTGTTCATAAAGCGTGTGTATTGAAACGCAAACAGTCAGGGCCGCCTGAACCATTTCCATAATATTGCGCAATATACTTGACTGAGTAGTAGTACACTGCGTTCCTAATCCTACAGAGACACGATAAAGGCTCTCACCTTCAATAACTCGGATATGTATCTAGCAACAAGACAGTTCCGCTTCATTCGGCGAATTTAACAATTTAATCCAGGACGCACCAGATGCTGTAAAAGATGAAATAGGTGCTCTTCCACTCACTGCTTGCAGATTGAGCAGAGCTGCCCATTCACAATTCCAAAACTGAGATCCCCTATAGAGAGTCTACCTCTATGAGATCCTGTCAGACGAAGCTGAGCAAGAAGTCTGACAAATTAACCCTTAGTGCGCGACTAAATGTACCACAGACATTAAGGGCATTTTCAAATCGTTTTTCTTGTTGCAAGTTGATAAAACTATATGCAGAAAACAATTTTTATCATTCGAAACAAGTCAAAGAGTACGAAAGTATGAAAAATATGAATTATAGAGAATAAGTGTCTTTCAGAAATTTAATCGGGCAGAAGCGCCAAAACCATGTCGGGCACTAAGGGTAAAGGGAATCCCACCTCTCAGGAACTGTTGCCCAAGAGGATATGTCTAGAGAGAAGGCAGCACCTCAAGCAAAGAAGTCTGCGTAAGCCTGTTCATGTCTACAGTGCCGGTCAAAAGTTTCTGGACACCTCTTCTTTGATGACTAACAAAGTTCTCTTAATTTCAATTGTGTCTAGAGGTAAACATTTTTCTCTTTAAAGAGTTGAATTCTCTCAAAATTCTATATGAAATGAGTCCAGGATGAAGCCAATTTGTCTATTTTTTGAGTGGATACTGTAAAAATAATGCAAATTTCCATGTTTTCTTAAATTTTCAATACTTTCTGTAATAATCAATATTTTTTAATGTTCTTGTGCTCATTTTAAAGCTATTTTTCTAGTTTGTAAATGTATGAAACTTATAACTACAAAGTTTCTATGAAAGTCCTTCAAAATATATATTTATTGCATGTTTTATTTTCATTTGCCTACAAATAAGATGTTTGCACATTTTTACAAATTCAAGTTCTTGCACTCTGATAGGAAACTTTTTTAGATTTATGCTTATGAGCTGCTGCGATACTATAGAAAAATAGTTTGAAGTTGAGCACAAGAAAATTCAAAAGTATTGATTATTACGGAAGTTATTGAATATTTAAGAAAACATTGAAATTCACACAATTTCTGCAATATCTCCTTAAAAAAGAGAAGAATTGGCTTCATCCTGGACTCGTTCGATACAGAATTTTGAGAGAATTTTATCCTTCAAACAGAAATTTTGTAGCCCTGATATATCTGAATTGAAAAAACTTTGTCAGTCATCAATAAAGAGGTATGCGGAAACTTTTCACTGGCATTGTAAGTCTCTAAGATGTACCTCGAATCTAGTTGAAATGATTTCTTTGTTGGACTGCAGACTTACCAAGTCTAGTCCATTTCATAAGCCTTTCGCCCACATAACGAGAGCACATGCTTAACCTGTAGGACCCAATTAAACTTGGGCACTGCCGCACCAGAATCTGTCATAGTCTGAAGACGCTTCATGCATAGTATGGGGAGCCTTTCTTCTCCCATACGCAGCATTTTTTTTTTAACATCCTCACAATATATTAACCCCCCGATCCCTATAGCATAGAAGAGAACATTTGAGACAAGCCCATGGTACAAGATTTGTCTAGTGCGCCAAGATTCCGACTTGGACGCCCGGATGATCTGCATGCCGAACCCACAGCAATGTTTGCAGCAGCCACCCTTTTGGTATAGGCCAAAGGGAAGGTACCTAAGCACCCGAATAACTTACCTACGCAGTTGTATTCCCTAACCATCTCCAGCTGGTTTCCATCCAAAGAGAAATTCGGAATCAAGGCTTCCTCCCCTTATGAAAAACCATGATCTTTATCTTAAACGTATTGACTAATCTTTTGACTAATTTTCAAAAGAAAAGACCGAACTTAGAAGCCCACCTTGAAGGACACCGCCATTCACGTCAGCAGAGGATGTAAGCCACTCCGGTGTGCGAATGGACACCCTAACCGCGTCATACAGACTCTTCACTGTTTTAATGAAGTTTATACTGACACCCAAACTCGACAATTTACTCCACAGTAAATCATGGTTTACAGAAGGAAAGGCTCCCTTAAAATCTACAAAGCAAGCAAAAACTTTGCGCCCGGGGTAGAGAGGTGTATCTGCATTATAGAGCTCAAAAAAAAAAAGTGATCCATACAACCTCTGACAGTCCTAAATCCTACCTGGAATTCAGGCTTAAGCTGTGACTCATTGATTCACTCCACCAATCTATCCAGGATGATCCTTGGAAGAGTTTCATAAAATTCCGCCGGAACACCCTCCTAATCAGGTGCTTTCCCCGGTTTACATTTACTGATAGCAACGTTTATTTCTTATCTGGTGATCGGATAATCTAAAAGAGGGTGCGTATTCACAGTAGTCCACGCAAGGTCCAGGGTGATTTTAAGCGGGTACACACCGTACGTGAATTCTTGCCATAATTGCAAAATAATGCTGTTACCGAACGTCGACCTAGACTTAAAAAAGTTAACAGCCTTCTTGTAGGCCACCTTTTTAGGATTTAATAGAGCAATATAGGCCGCTTTATTTACGTTAAATTTAAGAATGTCTTCTTGCGCGAACCCTGACCTTTTACACATTTCCAGACTTTTTTTTTCCTTCGCCTTACTATTAAAACACGTCCAGTCATACCAAGGCTTCTTGCCTTTAAAGCTCTCACATGGTCTACAAATTATTTCCGCTCCCGATGCCGCACACGTAATAACAGCAATAAACTTCTTGTTCACAGTGTCGGCTGACTCCACATACCGTGCGTATGAGACCGAGAGAGGTAGCCTATCAACGAAGAGCCACTTCCTAGACTCCTTCCCAATCAACTTTCCACTCGTATTCGTACACCTTGTCCCATTAGCCCCCCTGGACGTTCCTTTGTCAAGAGAAAACACTTCCACACAAAGTGGGAGGTGGTCCGAACGCGTGGCAATTAGGAGAATTCTAAAATCCTTCATTACTCCTATGCCGCATGCCGCGAAATCGATGGTACTCCCACTCCCGTCGGAGAGGCGAGTGAGGCTAGTCGGACAGTTGCCACCGAACTTGCCATTAAGAAAATCGAAACCATGTGCTTCTAAGAATTCAACCAAAGCAAATCCCCTTTTATATACTTAACGGTCTAACGGTCTACTTACGGTCTTAACGGCCCTCGTCGCGCTCGCACCTACCCCCAGCAGAACCGCCTCCTCAGTCACCTGATTTAAAGCCCCAATTCGTGCCAATATAAAATTATAATAGTTACAAAGTATACAGTACTTTTTAAACATGTATTAGAAAGTGAAGATTTTTTAGCTGAAATGTACAAATTTAAATATCTAATTAAAAAGTGGAATATTCCACATTCATTTACTAAAATGTTAAATATTATAACTTCAGTGATTTTTCATTTCAGTCGAAGAGTACTGAAGAGTAGGGCGGAGTGAAAATGTTAAAATAAATCAAAACGTTTGAGCTGAGGGGAAAAAACTTGTGGGTTGGCACTCGACAAAACTGAAAAAAAAAATTATTCAGTAAAATTGAACGATTTCAAATTCAAAATATTTCCTATTGGTTCAAAAATTATAACGAATTTGTTATATTCACAGCTTTTACTACTGAAAAATAATAAGAAATTACGAAAGTTAAAAATAAATTTTTTGCTTCATAACCATTTTTTTTTAAATCTTCTTTTCGGAAAAAAACTTTTGTTATTTAGGATTGTTGGGATTTCATATTTTCTTTTCTTGTGATTTCGGAATGTTATAAATACCACGGAAAAAGTGTTTCCCATGAATAAAAAATAATAACATGTTATTTTGGTTCAAGCTGAAGAAATTGCAGGTTCGAGTCATCCAAAAAACAGGTTTTTGTACATTTTCAAAAATTTCTAAATAAGTCAAAATATTTGTTTGAATTTTTAAAATTTTTAATTGTAAATTAAAAAAAAACATAAATTGTTATCCCTCAGCTCGAGCGAATGGATTAATTTGAGCATTTTTACTTCGTTCTACTGAAGAGTGTAGTTTTAAATTTACATCGAAAGTATTAATTATAGTAAGGAAGAAATGAAAAATGTTGGAAAGAAATATTTGTGTGAACGATGTTAACACATCAAAATTTTGTATGTAACTAATTTTATTTTTTCTCGAACTCTTTTTTATCTACTGAATACCAGTAACTCACAGGCCAAATTACAGATTGAAAAAATATATTCAACGGGAGCGCATCGACCATAAAGCTTAAAATCTGAAAAAATGTTAATTTTCACACTTCTATAAAAATATTTCTTATATTTGACAGTGTCGTAATCCGCTTGAAAGGTGTACACAATAATAACACTTCACTATGCTGAGAAAACTTTAGTTTATTCAAATTTTACACTACACTAAACTTTGAGTGTACGACTGGACGTCTAGAACCGAACTGAGCGCTTGCAGCCACAACGGTGGCGCCATCTACTCGCACTTTTAAAGGAGCAGAAAGCCTTCGCTTCTCACACTCCCTCCCACCTTTAAAATAAAATATAATATATCTATAAACCAAAAAAAAAAAAACGTGTTCAACCTCTAATTCGTCTAATCTATAAACTATATCTAGGTCTTACAAATATTTAATTCGAACAAAATTAATGCTATTCTTATATCCGCATACAGTGCTTAAAATTATCAGTCAACAATGTTTTTTTATCGTAATTAACGTGTCCATCTCAGCCGTTCTACCTCCGTGACAGCCACCTGTTCAGTTGGACCTCTCTAATTCCTTTCATGATCTGTTTGGGTTAAAAAAAAGGATTAGTTAAGTTTTAGCAAATACTTTCTATTGTTTCTTCTCGTCTAGATTATGTTTAGCATCTTATCTCTAAGGTATTTATGTGCTTCTAATGGTAGCGGTTTGTCATTATGTCGGCGATGTTTTCTTTTGTAGGGATCCATCTAACATTGACTCTATTGGACTCTACGCAATTCTTGTTACAATCACCATGGGTGTCAGCCATATGCTTCTTACACCCCGATTTTTCTCTTTGCTCTAAATAATTTTTTATATCTTCTAACGGGTCATCAAAATTCTTAAGCTTGTGGCTCCCTTCTTTTTGAGTACAATCTCCAGCAGATTTGTTGTCGCACCAGATCTGAGCGGGAAATAGAGTTTTTCCTAAGATATCTCTAATCGCTTTATCTATGGAGATCAGTTCCTGACACGCCTCACTCATTGCCAAGTATTCGGTTTGACAAATTGAAAGCGTGACATAATATTGTTTGTGAATCCTCCAAGCTACCGGATCCCCAAACAATCTGAGTACGTATCCGCTAGTTGAAGTTGAGTCCTCCCAATCTCTAAAACTAGCATCTGTCATGGCTTCTAAGGTTTCAGAGTCAGCTCTGTATGTTAAACCCAACTCGGTGGTTCCTCTAAGATATCTGAAAACTCTTTTCACACTTTTCCAGTTATCTTCAGTTGGGCTTAATTGTTTTCTGGCTAAGAAATTTACCGCGAATGCTATATCTGGTCTGGTAGATCCAGCCAAATACAGCAAACTACCTATAGCCTCTCTAAATGGGACATTAACCTTCTTTTCAGTGACATCTAAGTTTATGTTTTCATCTCTTCTTTTATCAAGTCTATTTGTTGCCTGTTTGGTTACCATGTGGTTCTCTTGCGGTTCGCTCTCACTTATATTGAACTTCTCTAAGATATTATCTATGTATTCTTTTTGGTTTATCATCATGACTTTATTTGCTCTTTCCCTTCTAATAGTCAATTTTAGGTATTTTTTCGGTTCTCCAAGGTCTTTTACCTCAAACACCATACTTAGGCTTGTTTTTATTTCTATCAGTTTGTCATGAACATTGCTAGCTAATTATATGTCTTCTACGTACAGGACTAACATTGCTAACTTTCCTTCTTTTCTCCAGGTGAACAGACAAGGTTCATGCAGATCGTTCTCTAGACCTAATTTGACTGCTTCTTCAGAGAAACGTTTGTTCCACTTCTTAGGACTAATCTTTAGGCCATACAATGCTCGCTCTAATTTCCACACTTTTGTTTCTCTAGTCTTGTCATCACACTCTAATCCTTCTGGTATTTTCATATAAATTTCCTCTTCTAATATTCCATTTAAAAATGCTGTTCTAACGTCTAATTGGCACACGTCTAGGTCGTGCTTGTTTATGATTGCTAGCACCGATCTAAGCACTGATAGTCTAGAGACTGGGGCATATGTCTCTTTCAACTCGTAAGTCCTCTTATCTTTAAATCCTCTAATTACCAGTCTGGCTTTGGATTTATCAGTTCCATCCTCTCCCCTCTTTCTTTTGAATATCCATCTAGAATCTACTGCGTTAAGTTTGCTTCCATCTATCATTGTTTTGGGTCTATCTACTAATTTCCAAACTTCATTATCTTTCATAGATTTAAGTTCCTCTCTAATGGCCTTTTCCCACTCTAATTTGTGCTCTGCATTGATTGCTTCTTTGTAATTTACCGGATCTTTATTTATGGATGCTAATAGTGTATATTTTCGTTCCTCTTCTTCTAGATTATTATTTAATGTCCTTTCTTCTGTCTGGTCTCTAAATTGAACCTGTCTAGAGTCAAAACCCGTGTTGTTATCCATCGGCGTTTCTGACTCTGTAGTTACTCTAACATATGTGTCCTTATCTAATTTTGTTTTTGCCTTTCTCTCAGGTATTAGTCTTTTCTTTATGGCAACTTCTTCTGTATCTTTAGCTTCTGATTTCCGCTTTTTCGGCCTTCCCCTTTTGTTTTGTTTAACCTCTATTTTTTCCGGTTCTTCTACGTTATCCTGTCTAAATTCTTTCAGCCAGTTTTCATCTTCTAATTCTTTATCATTTACTAGTGCCTCTGCATTAGATACACTACTTTTGAACGCGTCTCGGTAGCTAAGCTTCTCATTGAAACGTACATGACGCGACTCTAAGAATGTCCCTGATCTGGGATGCCACAAGATATACCCTGTTGAGGTGTATCCGACCAAAACCGTTTTAATTGCTCTTGCCGAGAATTTTGTTTCTCTTTTTGGGAACCCTCGCATAAGCCACACATTCAAATCTTCTAGTTTTATCAAAGTGGCTATTTTCATTTGGTGCAAATTTCTTAATTGGTATTTCGTATTCGATAGATCTGTGCGGGGTTCGATTATATGCGTGAATCGCTGCCTCTGCCGCTAACTCCCACATACTCTGAGGCAGACCTGATTCCAACATATATGCTCTAACCTTTTCCTGCAATGTTTTATTAAATCTTTCCGCAGTGCCATTGTGTTCGGGTGTATAAGGGGGTGAGAAATCACTTTCAATTCCTTCCTTGTCTATTATCTCTAAAAATTCGCCTCCTGTGAATTCTGTTCCCTGATCTGACCTAATGTAACATACTTTTTCGTCTTTCCCTAATAGGTTTCGAGTTGCTGCTAAAAATCTCTTAAGGTATATTCCGGTTTCGTTTTTCGATTTCATAATATATGCTCTAGCCAGTCTAGTGTGGTCATCTTCAAATACGGTTATGAACCTCTTTCCCCCTGGGTGGGATTCCGGTCTAATAGGCCCCATCGTAGCCGTGTGGATTGTTTGAAGTGGCCTGGTTGCTCTATTCCTGTTATCTCTAAATGGTGATCTCTCCATCTTTGTCATTATGCATACTTCACAATCTAAGATTGAGTCACAACGTCTTTCAAATTTTCTTCTGTCTTTTGCAGTTTCTTAAGATAGTTTAGTGATGCGTGGCCTAACCGTACGTGCCATAGCATAGCCTTGCTTTGTTTTGTTTTGTTACATTATCTTTTTTAACTCTAATGGTTTTGCTTCGAAAATGTCTCTAATTGAATCGGTTGATTCTTCTTTGTGTATCTGTATTATTCGTCTACTTAAGTCGGTCTCGTTTAAGTCCAAGTATTCATCTTTCTTTCGCGCTTCTACGTCTACTTTTTCTGTTTGGTCGAGCTCTCCTCTAGTCTCCCTCCCAACCGCAGATTTTGTATTATCTGATCCTGATTTATTTTCTATTCTGTTGTCTGTCTTATCTTCTAATTCTCTGTATTTGTCTTTAGTCTGCGTTTGTTCGGTCGGCTCGTCCCAAATCACGATTCTAGCTCTGCATTTATAATTTTCATATTCTAATCCTACTTCTTGATCTTTCCCGGTTTTAACTAAGATTGTTACAGTCCAATCAGGTTTTTCGTGCTTTCCTTTTAAGAAAGTTTCCCCTGCCTCTTTGTCGAAAATTTTTTATATTTCATCATCTAGGTAGATTCCTAGCCCCGCATCTGCAAATCGTCTAAGGGAAATTAAATTTTCAGAGATCTCACTTCCTGCTATAACATTCGCCAACCTGATTATCTCACCCCTGGTACTCTTAGGTTGTAGGTATAGTTCCCCTTTTCCACCTATACTAATGTCCGCTGCTCTATTCTTATTTGCGCTCTTCATTACGCCGTCCGAACATTTGTTAAATTCACTTAAAACTAAACTTTTATGGACAATGTGGTCAGTAGCCCCCGAGTCTGCAATGAATGTTATTTCATTCGTTTTGTTTTGCGTTTCTAACCTAAGTGCTACTTTACCTATTTGTTGATTTTTGTCATCGTTCTGTTTGGCTCCCGTGTTTCTTGAGCGGTTGTTTTTGTATTGGCCTTTGTGTCCTCTATACGTGCCTCTACCTCTGATCTTATTGCCTCTTATATTTTTATTTTCAGCTCCCTCCCTTCCTCTAAATTCAGGGTTTCCCTTATTAACATTTTTATGTTGTTTGGAAACATACCTTCCATCTCGTCCTCCACAACCTCTGCCTCTAGACGTCTGACTGGCGCTGGCGATGTTGGGGCAGGCATCCCCCTTATGGTCCATTACCTTCTGGCAGTAGTAACAAAACCATGGGCTAAACTCAGTTAGGGGACACCCCGTCGATCGTTGTCCTGGTTTGTTGCATCTAAAACAGCGCTCCTCGCTGCCGGCCGCTCTCTTGACATCTTGTTTGACCAGGTTAGCCTTGGTCGCCTCTAAACTCTTATTATCTGCCAGCTGTTCAGCTTCTTACTGTGACAAAAATGATTTAATTTCATCTAAGTTCATTTCTCTATGTTCAGTTTGTCTTCTAATTAAATCAGCAGAGCTTAGCTCAGGTGCTGACCCCAATACAGCTTGGTAAAAGGCCGATCGTTTCTCTTGTTCTGTCAAGGTCACGGCTCCATCACAAATTTCATACTGTCTTATAATAGAATCAAATCTTTCGCAGAAGTCATGAATTCTTTCTTTTGCTCTTATTTTTAGTTGATAGAGCCGTTCCCTCACAGAGGAATGAGTAATATTTATTTCACTCCTTTTATACTCTTTTAAAAGAGTATAAAAGGTGGGCAGTTTTGTGCCCAGTGGGCACAAAACCATGAACATCCCAGGAACGTCCTTGGGACGTCCAATGTCAGTCCAATGAACGTCTCTAAGACGTCTGATGCCCTAAAGATGTCCTAAGGACGTCTTAAAGACGTAGGACGTTCTTAGGACATCTTTCGTCCTGACATTGGACGTCTTGAAGGCATCCCTAGGATGTTCTGAAGATATGTTCCAAAAGACGTCCTAGGGACGTCCCGAAGACGTCTCTAGGACATCCTTAATTTTTTTGCCCACTGGGTTAATTTCTCTAAAACTGTCTTTGGGTCTTTGATTTTAAGTATTCTCTTATGATAATCTTCGTCCAAGTGATTGATAATTATGTCTCTAACTAATCCTTTTCTCTTAGCGATTGTCACCTCATCTAACCTCATAATTTTTGGTGCTGAACTATCGATAACTTTTTAACATTCTCCTTAGTCAAATTTTTCTCTACTAATGTTTTCTTTAATTCATTCAAGTTATCTCTAATTTCATTTCTAACTTCTGACTCATTAATCAAATTTTCCGGTGTTGTATTATTACTGTTATCTCTAATTTCATTAGGGGGGGGGGGGGGGGGGGGGGC
>CAKNXH010060490.1:214263-246622 GCA_932178445.1 Andricus quercusramuli
GCATTTCTAACATCTAAATGAATTATTTCTTGTCGGCCGTGTCGCTAAGTGTCTTGAGGAGCTGATTGGCTGCTTCTAGAATCTCTAAGACGGCTGCAGTTGCACTACCCAGGTCCGTTCCTCCCTGGGTGTCCTTCTTCGGGGAAGTCTGGGTCGCCGAGATTTGTGTCTCCAGACTCGATGTAGCTGTGAACATTACTCTAAAGAACATCTAAAACTATCAGTGAAATGTTCGAATCCGACATCTAAACTTCTATTTTGTTCACAACATTCTAATATCTGACTTACTAGGTTTTCTGCCTGCATCCGTGTCGACAATTTCCTCTAAATTTGTTGGGGCAGGCGTTTCGCTTTCATCCAGGTTTAAGTCCTCCCCCATCAACTCCGCTTCGTCTTCCCAGGTCAGTTCTTTGTCCGCCATGTTCTTCTACCTCTACCTCTGCCGGATATAAAGACTTATTATGGTATTTAAAGGTGATTTCGGATTTTTCTTTCTAACAAATTTTCTTAACGTCTAAATATCCCTTTAAACATGCTCATTACTTCTAGGCCGATTCGGCCGCACAGCAAGCCGAGCCTGCCTGAAGTGAATGATCTACTGCGCGCGTATACCCCAACACCAGCACGTGCACCCCTTTTTACCCGCGAAACTCCAAGCACAGCTGAAAAGTATCGCTCTTGGGTTAGGGCGAACGTGCACGCATGCTGCATCAAGAGTACACCCAGTTCGACCATCCTAATCGAGTGAGGGGCATCAACCGCACAGCAAGTTTTCATTCCCCCCTCCCGATACCGGAGAGGCTTATTTGGTTTGTCTCAACTATGGCTTTTGAGTCCAGTTTTGTTCATTATTTATTTTGTACAAGGTTTTTATGCATGCTCAATGTCTGTGATTATTCCTGAACCTAGTCCAGGAGTATAATTTTCTATAATTTATTATATTCAATTTATGTTTTTAATTTTGTAAAATCTATTGTCTGAAATTAAATTAAAATTTCTCTCTAATCAAATTCATTGTCCAAAATTAAATTAAATTTTTCTGTCCATCTAATTTCTAATTTCTAATTTCATCTAATTTCTCTAATTTCGCCCAACACTGCTTAACTTCAGTGATCAAACGAGAACTGGTTTTTTCAGCGTGGTATGGCCGTTGGCCATAATTTTGTTTAATCAAAATTCTCCTTCAATGATTTTACTTTGTAAAATTCATTTTCTAAAAGTAGATTGAATTTTTCTATCCATCTAATTTCTTTGGAATCAAAATTCTTCTTCAGTGATTTTTCTTTTGTAAAATTCATTGTCTAAAAGTAAATTAAATTTTCCTATCCATCTAATTTCTTTTTAATCAAAATTCTTCTTCAATGATTTCACTTTTGTAAAATTCATTGTCTAAAATTAAATTAAATTTTTCTATCTGAATTTCTCTCTGATCAAAATTCTTCTTTAATGCTTTTACTTTTATAAAATCCATTGTCTAAAATTAAATTAAATTTTCCTATTTATCGAATTACCGAGAAATCACAAATTTATCGTTCGACCATTGTTGTTGTGCTGGGGTTATTATTCGCACTCTACAGGGCCGTGGGTCCCCACTTTTCGCCTGGCATGCGGTCACTGTTAGGGGAAAGACACAATGTATTGCTAGTGCCTTCAAGGTTATGGACGTTTTATTGTCCCTTATTTATGCCCGGCCAGTGCGTCTCTCCCTCCTTTTCTTTCTGTACATGCATTCTTAGCTACTAACTAATTCTAATTACTACCGGAAGTTCTCTAAATTTGTAGACTAGCGCTAGTCTGTACATGCTTCTATTTTATTTAGGGGTTTATAGAACCACTTACCTTATCGTTCTACAGTCGTCTTACTCTACTCTAGTCGTCTTTTATGGTCCTCTAATCGTCTTGTCTTCTGGTCGTCTTTATGGTCCTCCAATAGTCTTCTCTTGTTCGGTCAGATTAGCGCAGTGGAAGCGTGTCCTGAGCACATAACCTGTCGTAATACGCTTGAAAGGTGTACACAATAATAAAACTTCACTATGCTGAGAAAACTTTGGTTCATTCAAATTTCACACTACACTACACTTTGAGTGTACGCCTGGACGTCTAAAACCGAACTGAGCGCTTATACACGATCCGCAGTCTCCAGCGCTAGCAGCCACAGCGGTGGCGCCATCTACTCGCACTTTTAAAGGAGCAGAAAGCCTTCGCTTCTCACCGGCAGGTCTAATCCTTCAAATTAGTAAAATACTTCCTACTAAAATCATTTTTTACACATACTGTACAGCATTAACTTTACATTTATTTTATTAACATTAACATTAATTTCCACACTTCTATAAAAATATTTCTTATATTTGATAGGTCTAATCATTCAAATTAGTAAAATACTTCCTACTAAAGTAATTTTTTACACATACTGTACAGCATTAATAAGAAAAGTGCAATATTTATCCCGAAAATGAGAGCCGGAGATAGTGCAAAATCTTAATAATAGCTTTTTTTTACATATTCCTAGATTAAAAGATTATTTTTGTTCGGTATAATCCTGTTTTAAACTCATAACTTGTCTGGTGATCGGATGCGTAACTAATTACCTGTAGCTGAGCTCGGTATTGTGCTTCGTTCTCCAACTTTGACATCGTTTTTCGAGCCTGTATCCGAGTTCTTATGAATCCATCCCTACGTTTAGGATCGCAAACATGTGAAGACGCAGCTGTAACATCTTTGACACACTTTTCAACAGCTTGAGTGTGACATGGAAGGTGGAAGATATCATCCTTCAACATTTGCGATACATCTTCCAGAAGAAATTGATTCAGCTCATTTTCACTGAAGTGCATTATCAGTGGAGGTTCGGTCACTTTACACTTCTGCTAGTTGATGAGGTCAACATAATTTTTAGCTTCAAAATTAAGCTCTGGAACTTCAAACTTTTTCATCACTTTCGAGCTGGATTTCCTGGCAGATAGAATGTGATTAGCAGCTTGTTCTCTCACATTGAGCCTTTTATCACACAGCATAGCGATGATGATATTTTCAGGATGTGCTGCGTAGGCATTGGTTTTAATCACTTTATCGATGACTTATTTGAGATCATCTTCCAAGTATCTACTTGAAATTATGCTTTGGTACAGATTGATTGAGCATCCTTCCGTTTTGCGTTACATGTAATGTGGAACCACGTAGGAGCATAGACTTTTATCGTGAATTTGGCTAGAGTCTTCAATTCTTCTGATGGATTTTCTGTGCCAATGTATTTCCTAAGAATCCTGTTCCCCATTGTCAGCCACCTAGCATTTGACACTTTTCCAGGATCTCGTGATGAGAATCGTGGAAATTCGTCACAGTTTCCAGATTAGACAATTTTTCAAATATCGTAAAGGTATTTCTGTCCGTACTGATACCATTGGCATCAACTGCGGGCAAGTAACAGTGAATAATTTCGAAGTCGACAAAAGGAAGCTGATTGCAAGTTGATAAACTCTTCCCTATCGGGCCTGAATATTGATCAGGACCTAATGTTTTTCCGTCTATTTTTTCAAACATGTGACGTAACCCGAGCTCATTACCATGAAGTTGACAAACTGCCCATTGCAATGGTCTTTCAATCTCTGTCTCTAGGCGACGAACAATACCAGAGTGCTTTCCGGTGTTCGTAGGAAAACCATCGCATCCGATACGCGCTATAGTCGATATATCAACTCGTTTCTCAGAAAGATGGTTCAGAATTGCACGAGAAACATTTTCAGCTCCTGAGGATGATGGCGTTACGTATCCCAAATAGAGCGATCCGGGCTCCTGAATCAAAGAAATGTGCTCCTCCAAATGTGTTTTTTAATGAAAAATCTCATCTGCTGTTTCTTGCATGAATAAAGTTTTATCCTTTGTGAGGGTCCCGATTGTCTTCAAATTATAAATTTTCTCTCTCCACATTATCATTCGATTTTTGACGTTTGTTCTCGATAAGAATTTCATCGTCGCGGGTATCGATCTTGCGTTTCGTCTCGTCTTGTAGAATGTGATGGGAAATAGACGATATTCGCATTGCTCTTAAGCTGCGTTGATCTGAAAGAAAGTCTTTTACCTTTGAAGGAACTTGATTTTCTGAAACACAAATGCAATTTTCTTGACACTTGCAAGCAGCTTAGTCAAACAACTTCACTAACAACTTAACTATGATACGAAAACACATTTTTCTTAAATTCAGGTTTTTTTTCCATCCCTTCCAAAACTTTTTCGTAAAGTTTGAACTTTATTAACGTTCCTTCTTATTAAGGCCATAATCCTTTGCCGAGTAACAATAGGAATCGAGCCTTTTTTCCAAATATCTTTGAGTTTTGTTGCTACGACGCTCGATGCTTTAACGAATTTACTTCTATTGCAAAGGAAATAATGATACCTCATCAGATCAAGACACATCGGCAAGTTTACATCACTCAGGCTTTTGCAAACTCCCAAAATAGAACATTTCACATCAGAATTTGCGGCCATTTTCAATAAGCGATACTAAAATATTTTGGAAAACTTTAAATTATGAATTCAGATACATTAACATAAAATCACCAACAAGGAAGTCAACTATAACGGACACAAGCGGAAACAATTCTAGGCAGCAGAAATACATAATACATATTTATATATTTTTTTAAACGTATCGTACAACTCAATGTATGAAAATTCCCCACAGAGTGACAGAATACCATAAACAAATGAAAGATTGAAAAATTAGCGATACGTATCATTCCGAAACAAAAGAACTGCATGAATTAGCTGCGAACAACTTCAAGACACTCTAAAAAATTATTTCACTTTTGTAATATTGACTATTATTATGATTTTCCAGGGCAAACATGACCTTAAAGTGGCAAAATGCACTGCAAATGCACTATCTCCCGCTCTCGTTTGTGGGATAAATATTGCACTTTTCTTGTTAATGCTGTACAGTATATGTAAAAAATGACTTTAGTAGGAAGTATTTTACTGATCTGAATGATTAGACTCTTCAAATATAAAAAATATTTTCATAGAAAAAGTGATAAGCCAGACTGCATTGTGCCGACCATTAAACCTCCTCCTTCGGTAATGGTATGGTCAGTAATCAGTAATAAGGGACCAGGGGCCTTTTACGTTGTCGAAGGTACAATGAATGCCGAAAAGTACCAGGGAGTTTTGGAAACCCAACTTCTTCCTCAAGTGAAAAAATGGTTCAAGAAACGAGAAAAGCCTATTTTCATGCATGATAGTGCGCCACGCCATCGTGCAGAAAGGATTACAACATTTGTAGCAAAAAAAAAAAAAAAAAGTGGATATTCTCGACTGGCCAGGAAATTCTCTCGACATGAACCCTATCGAGAAAGTCTGGGAGTTTTTGAAATCTGAAGTTAGGATGGAAGCCCCTACAACTAAGCAAGAGTTAATCAAGATACTTACTGATCTTGGAAACACCACCCAGAGATCAAAATGAAAATTCAAAATTGTATAAGCAGTATGCCTCGTCGCGTTGAAGCTGTGTTGGCTGCAAAAGGTGGTCATACAAAATACGGCTTTTTGCGAAAAAACGTGTTTTCATGTAAAAAAATTTTATTTTCATGTAAGTTACTCTTCTTTTCAGTAAAACACAATTTATTGATGATGAATTTTGGTGTTTTAACATAACATAGCCCTCTAAATGTCTACTGACGTGTTATAAGTGAGGAAAACTTCATTTTTGAGCATGGATCTAATAATATGGCAAGGGACTGTAGTGTTCTTGGTCATCAGTATTTTTTATTTTTGAAGAACTATTTAATGAAATAATAAAATCGATTTTTTTCATATTGATTTTAATAATTCATTATATAGTTCTTGAGAAATAAAAACTGATTTCTAAATACACTTATGGTGAGAAATCATGTTTCACCAGGGCTGGCGGAGACTGTGTGGAGTTAAAGAGTACTCCACACCTGGGAAAATCCCAGGTGTGGAATTCCACACCTTAAAGCGAATTCTGTCTTCGTGATAGGTGAATCTCGAGGTTCTGATTAGTTCCGATAGCACTTGACCAGACTCTCCTAGCCGCAATAGCGAACCCATACAAAGTTTACTGAACTACAAAATGCTATTGGATGAAAGAAAGTGGGAATATCAGAATATCTTCGTTTTTTTATCGCGATAATGCGCTGCCGCCTTCAGGTTTTGATACTTGTATTTGGTCGCGTCAGTTTCGTGTTGTTCCTGATGGGTCTAAGCCTTGATAAGGAGAATGACAATAATAGAAACAGAACGGGATTCTGCCCTCCTAAAAAGAAGAAACTGATTCGTAATGAGGATGGTAATAATTCAAAGCAACCTGAGCACCTAACTGTAAGGTTTGGACCAGAGTTGCAATCGAAATGCAGATGTCTGAAGCCAGACCTTACTGTTCCTTTCCACTGCATTTGCAAGCTTTGCAATACAAGTTTTAGGGCAGAAAAGCAAGTATCGGAATATACATGTTGATAAAGTAGTATGCCCTTAACAGTTTATGTATAATATTGCGCGTGACAACTTCAAACTTTATTTTTTTTCTATTCCATTAGATCTGACATTGACAGACATGCTACGGGGAAAAACAATTAGTAAATAAAAAAGTCTCGTGTTCAGAGACCGTGAAGAGTGTGGCTACACTTTTTGCAAAGAAGCCCTCTCTAGAAATGAAAGTGAAGTACGCGGAAATCAAACTGGCCGGTTATATAGCAGCACCTGATGAGGCGTTTTTACAAATAGATCACCTCATTGATTTTTTAAAAGACATATTTTCTGATTCACGAATTGCTGCTTGTGTGAATATGAAGAGGACGAAGACAAAAAGTATTGTTTTGAACGTTTTTGGAGATGCCGAGAAGGAGTCTTACAGAAAGGCTAAAGTGTGTAAAGTTCTTGATTTTAACTGATGAGTTAACAGACATTTCGGCCACGAAAACAGCCCAGTAAAAATATTTGGTCTTGATTTTGTCTTGGGTAAAGACCAATCCAAGATAGTTCCAAGTCATTCAGTATGTCTACTTCGTGAGACGGAACCAGACTATTTTTGATGTCTTAAGGGTCATCGCTAATCCGCCAGTAATTATGTTGTTTGAATGGCGAATCTAAAAATGTTGTTCATTTTTTCCGATCTCCAACAGTTCACTAGATAATTCTAGAAAATGACAGTTTTAATCTTTTTATGGCAAATTTTATATGCCTGCAGTTGTTGAGACAGGCAGGTTCCGAATTTCTTATTTAAAAATTATTTATTACAAAATTACAAGTTTTATCGGTTGTAAAGTTTTTATCCTCAACAGATGTCAACTGTTTGGTCCTCACCTAGCTACCTGATTCCTGGAAATGGCAGGACCTGCCAGTTGGGTCCATATTTTATAAAGGTCGGAGTATAATCGACAATAAAATTTACAAACTAAAACTTCTCTAATTTTGACCCTGGCAAATGTTGAAGCCACAAATTGGTAATATAATTTTCCTCAAAAGCGATTCTGTATATTTATCAAGACTTACACTTCTTGTCTTAAGACAAGTCTACGTGGTCTTGTCTTGGCACAGTTAACAGCCATAAATGTAAGAGAAGTCTTTATATCTCCAATGTCTAGCTGGTGAGACGGAACCAGACATCATGGTCTTGAAGACATATTGAAGACATTCAAGACAAAATCAAGACCAAATATTTTTACCCGGGAGAATGCCTGATGATGAGATTTTACTATCAAGACATTGGTCGAGTGACCGCGAGGCATCCTTAAAAACCAGGAAAAGTCCTTGAATGTTTTTCGTGAGAATCGCTGGGCACCCGGTTAAATGATTCGCACACTACGTTTGGTTTCTCCGCTTGCTTATACATAGTACTGCTCAGAGCTGTTAGGTGTTTTAAGTCGTGACTTCAGCTGGCAGGATATCTGTTCAACGAGGGACAAACAATAGCACCAAACGCATTGAAGTAAATTTCATTTTTTCAATACCTTCGTGAAATTACAGTTTGGCTATTTTTCACGGAATAGGCAAAATTTGTTAACGGAGTCAAATAAGAATGACTCTCTGATGACTCTTTTTTCTATGTTGCTTCGTAAATTCACAATAATTATTAATAATTTAAACAATTCGCATAAGCAAATTCAGAGTTTGGCTATTTTTTAACCAATAGGCCTAATTTTTGTACATAATTAAAGAAGAATATCTTTCCGATCACATTTTTTTATGAATGTTTTGCAAATTTTTAAGAATTATTATTTATTTAAACAATTTTCCTAAACAAATTAAGAGCTTGGCCTTTTTTTAACGAATTAGGTAATCAAGAATATATAAAAAAAGTCAGTATTTGGGTTTAATTAGAGAAGTAAAGTTATTGCTGAAGTATACGCACTAATAAGAAATAGTACATTGTGTTACAAGTGCACATATCACACACGATATTTTTTTTAAAAAATGCATGAAAATGCAATGATAAATACGATATGGAGGTCATCGGCGCGGTGGCGGGGGGTCCATGGCGCAGCCCTGGTGGGGGTGCAGGGGGCGAAGCCCCTGCTGGGGGGTTCGGGGGGCGAGGCCCCCCGACTAAGAGAAAACCACCAAATATTGAGTCACAATGTTATTACATTAAACTTAAACTTCAAAAAAACAAAAAAACATTGAGTAACGTGTTCAGTGTTGAGGGTGCACCTATATTCATATCGACTGGTCGGATATTTGACAGCTTGTTATGAGCGTCATGAAAACAAATGTGATCAGTTGAGTTGCCCGGGAAACGCCGCGTAATTGTTTCACATGCCGTGTGAATATTAATTCTCGAACTAAAGATAAGCGCTCGTAAATGATTCAGAGCGGGAATATTCCCGCTCAAGTGCGAGAATGTTACATTCCCGCACGCTACTCTCAGAGTAGAGGAATCTGCAATTTTCCGTACGCTTTATGGAACGGAATATGGCCATTTTCATGAATGTGTTGCAAAAAGTATGTTTACCAATCAAACCACAAAACTGTCGTTTGAAGAATTTGTTACGAAAATTTAATAATGTATAAAGCCAACGGCGTCGTATTAGGTTTTTCGAGCCTAGTTCAGACAAAGAAAGCAAACAGAACCTGTCTCAGTGGCGGAATTTATAGCAGCTCTGAAAGACATGGCTGAAAAGTGTAAGTTTACTGATATGGACGAACAAGTGATGGATCAATCAGTTAGTGGTTTACGTCATTAAGGTTCGAAAATCGAAATTCTAATGATCAAGAACTCTAATTTGGTTAAGCCATGAGAGCAGCTTTGGCTTTCGAGATAGCTTTCCAAAGAACTTGCATTTATGTGAAGATACAGGAAACGATACTGATTCGAAGATAGTACATAAATTGTTTAAAGATGGAAAGTTCCAGGGCAGGAGTAGAACCAGCAATAAATACCAACTAACTGTACACGGATGAAGGATTCGCACCAACTGAATGGTGCTCCTACTCTGACCGCTCTTACATTCTAACTCACTGCTCACCCATTATGTCATATACACATACACCACAGCTACAAATTTTTGTCTAGAGGAAAAAAGATGCGCAATGAAATTTGATATCTAGATATTATAGCCTTAAAAAATTTAATTTCGAAAATGTTTTTGATAGCCTCCAGGGGTCTTTCGACTCCCAGCGAAATAATTGTATGTGCCCTTATTCGATTCGGCAGCTCAATTTGAAATATTTGAAATAAATGAGAAATTGGTTTGTACATTATTTTGCATTGAAAGCAGGCGACCTGCAGAACATACTGCTACAGTTCGACTTTGAAATAGAGTAAACTCCATGTTTGGTAATTCAAAAGAAATAATAATTACTTGTTTTCGCCTGTTCTTTTGAAGATTAAATAGAGCTAAGTTATAGTTAGAAATTAATTTCTTGTTTTTTATTTCAAATCAAAAAAATAAAAATATTATGCAACTCTTTCTGAGTTAATGTCGGCGTTTTTTGGGGCTCGCCGTTCCTTTGACAAGGGTTTTCTCAGACATGGTTCTTTTTTCAAAGCGCTCTTTTTACAATTTAATAGAGCCTAACGATAACTCGAAAATAATTTGTAGTTTTTGGTTTAAAATTGAATGCTTTAAAGTTAGTAGCAGTCCTTACGTTGAGGTTGGAAAGTCCGCTCTACCAACTTTGAACGACAATTATTACTGTAATTATTATTATTCTTCTTATATGGGGCAGAATGTCTGAAGTGTACCTACCCTAAAAGACGAAGTCGTCCAATCAAGCTCAAAGTTTGGTTGATTTGAGTCCTGTGATATGGCACTTCTTAAAAGAAAATTTGTTTGATTTTGGTACATATTTGCTGAAGTAGGCGGGCGGGGGGTGTAACTTTTTGACTTTTGATGGAAAGCCCCTTCTTCAAATGTATATAACTTCTTCCTTTGGCATGACTTTTTCATGATCTTTCATCTGGTAATAACCATTTTTGAAAAAAGTTAAAATTTTTCCTCCATTTTCGAAAATCAAAAATAAATTAGTATTTTTCTCAAATATAAGACCATTTAATTTTTGTTTAAATAGTCTAATTAAAACCCTGAGAATTTATCCTATAAATCGGCCTAATTCTAGGATGGCTTCCTTTTTTGGTCTTGAGTAATTAAACAATGAGAAACCGGATGCTCCGCCGGAGCTGAAGTTGCGCGGCTGTTCGCTACTATCTTCACGCCGGAGAACCTCGTGGAACATGCTCATGCTAATTTCTTTCGTTATATATCTACCTGTACCTGTTCTCTGCATTTACAGGGTTGAGACAGTCATTGTTGAGGGGGTAGTGTGGTAACTAAATTTCAAAAAATCGATTTTTTTTTCTTATCCATTTCGAAAGTAAAATATATTGAGAGTATATTGTAAAAATTTTAGACTGAAATATGAAAAATTCACGAAACTACAGCACATGGCCAAGAGCGCTTCGTAGTTGCACGCGGTAAGCCGCACAACAGCAGAAAACGGTCGGAAGGCAACGTCTGATGATTCTAA
The DNA here is from genome assembly GCA_932178445.1 of Andricus quercusramuli. Lineage (NCBI taxonomy): Eukaryota > Metazoa > Arthropoda > Insecta > Hymenoptera > Cynipidae > Andricus > Andricus quercusramuli. Next base: position 225,247 of record CAKNXH010060490.1, read on the forward strand.
AATAGCCAGATCGAGTCGTAGGGCACAAAAAGTTGCTGAAAATTATCCCTATGAGGAAAAGGAAAATTTGCTTGTATGCCCGAGTAATTAAAAAAATTCTATTGAACCGACCAAGCTGAAATTTTAACACGTTGTCGTACACATCAGTGGCTATGGCGGGAACTAGGATATTTTTCGTTCATTATTTTCTTATTTATAGCCCGATTTCCGAGGGAAAAAGTTTTTAAAAAAGTTGTACTATTGTTAGAAGTCCGCCATTTTGTTATTTTTCACTCAAAATGAAAAATCCTAGCTCATGCCAGAATGACAAGCCTACAGAACAATAATCAACTTGATTTTTTTGATTCATATGTCCTGAAGTGGCGCAATCACCCGCGCCAGCCATATACCCTTTTTTTTTAAGATTCTCACTTTGTCCGTAAAAAAAAACCTAAAAAAATTTTGTAAAAAAAAAAGAAAAAAATTTTTGTATAGTTTTAGATATCAATAATAACATATAAAAAGTTTGAAATGATTGCATTTCATTTTATTTTTTAAATCGTGATAAGAGCTTTAAAAAAAGCGTTAGTTACCAGACTACCCCCTTAAGTTACAAGTTACAATGTCTGCATCACTGTTAGTGTATTCTCGATGCTGCTCAGGAGCGGCGTACGTTGGGGTTTCATGTTTGAATTGGTGTTTGACCCCTAAAGCTCTCATTTTTTATGGGAATTTCAAAAATGCTGCCCCCAAAAATTCGTTGGGCAGGAATGTGTATTAGAATTTATCTGATTGTTTGAGCAAATAACCCCGATTTCATATTTTGGTGCTTGTTTCTTCATGCATATCCACCCTTCAATTCTACTTAGCTTAATTTATCCGCCAAAATCCGGTTTGGCACCATTGTACGTGGGGCTGTTACAATACCAGCCCCCTGCAACGACCTTAGTTCTCTAGTACGTTCAAGTGAAACGTGGAGCGCAGATGGCGCTGGGAGTCTTTGCAGCCTTTTCTTACATGGCAAGCATAGGAAAGATTAGTAAATAATTAATTTGATGGACATTTTTCGTAATGACAATCGGTTTTCTTTGTTACTAATCAAAGTGTAAACATTTAAAAATATTATTAACATAAAATTTGGCACCAAAATAACTAAAATTGGTGGAACGCGGTGTATTGTCCCTGGATGTAAGTCAGGTTATGACAGCTGCTCCGAGAAATTTCATTTCTTTTACGTGCTAAAAGGTGAAGAAAATCTAAAAGCCTGGCAAAAAGGAATCTCAAGGGAAAATTTTGTTGTAAAAATCGGACACGGCGTGTGCGAGAGACATTTTTTTAAAGAAGATATTTTATGGGAGCGAATAAAACGTTTGAAGAGGATGATGTCACTGTTCTGGGAGTAGCAAGTATAAATATAAAATATTCATATTCACAATGATTGATTGTTGATCAATTTTAAGGTAATAATATACTATATTTTAATAAAAAATATCGAAAATTTCCTCTCAAATTGATGTTATATTTAGTTTTAAAAAAATTGTATAAATATAAAAGATTCAAAAGGGATTATGTTTTTTAATAAAAAATGTCAAGTATTTTATCTTGAATTGAAACTATATCTTTATTTAAAAAATTTTCTTCGTAGAAACATAAAAAATAAATAAAAACTGTACCTTAATTTATTTATTTAAATTTTCGTTTATTCAAATGACTCATTTGTTATTGTATCGGAGTTCTTGTTGTTAATAAATTACTTATTTTTACCAACGTATGGCATTGTTGTTATCTTAATTTCCTTTCCTATTAAATTTATTCTTCACACCAATATAAAATTAGAATGTCTGTTATTTAATTTCAATTTTTAATTAAATTTTATATTTCATAACAGTAGTTTTATTTATGAAACATAATGTCATAATATTATTGTTAAAAAATATGTAATCAGTTTTGCATAATTTCTTTCTAATAACTAAATGTACTGAAAAAAATATTGTTTGTTTCTCCATGCTTTTTTTAAACTTATTTTTTGCAAACAAACTTTATATAATTTTTATAGACGAATTTGGAATTCAATAATAAAATTTGGTATAATTATAAGTTAAATTTTGTTTCTTGACTTATGAAGTACTTTAAATTCATTTTATCCAGCTTACGATTGAAACGTTCCATATTTTCCGCAGCTAGAAAAAAAAGATTTTAACAATTTTTTTTTACTTACAATTACTGCAATACTTAAAAAGATATGAAACTTCATTTATGTGATGCCTAAAACCGATTGTCATTACGAATAATATTAATTAAATTAATTTCTAACTAATTATGCCTATGCTTGCTATGTAAAAACAGACTGGAAAGGCTCCCAGCGCCATCTGTGCTCCACGCTTCACTTGATCGTACTAGTGAACTAACGCTAACATACAGTCGTTGCAGGGGGCTGAATGCAACCATTTCCCTAAACTCGACTCTCTTGTTTCTCTCGAGACTTGGAGTAGATTTCAGGCACTTGACCGAAACTTTCGTCCTAGTTATTCATAGATTTTTTTTTCTTTCTGAGATTCGATCTGATATCTCTGGGTTTGTACACAATTAGATAATGTCTGAAGTTACGTTAGGGGTTATATCTAGTCATGTGAAGGGATTTTCATGATTTATTCTAGCGATGTTAACAAAATTGTTCTGAAATGGACTACAGAGTATCGAGTACTACATATTTGTAGGCTACTGCCGCAAAACGCTTTTTTTATTATTACTTACGGTGAGGATGATAACTCTAGAACGGATTATCTAAAATTGAAAAGTTATCAAGATTTCATTAGTATGTTTCTATACGGATTTTGTGAACGAAGGGTTTAGCAAAATTTTGATAAAAAAAAGGCGAAAATTTGTCCAAAAATTTGGATTTTTGAGGTACCCAAAAATTCTGTTTTTAGCCACAAAAAAATAGAAGTTTTGGTCTAAATGAAAATTCCTGCGTTCACAAACTCCGTGTAGGAATATACTAATGAAATCTTGTTGGTTTTATGATTTTAGGTAATCCCTTCCAGACTTATCATGCTTACTGCAAGTAATAATAAAAAAAACGTGTTTGAAGGCAGAGCCAATATATCCCCCCGTTGTCAATATTTTTAAATAAAAAGGTACCTACAAATATGTAGTGATCGATCTTCTGTAGTCCATTTTAATGAAATTTCGTCAATATGGCTAAAAAAAATCTTGAAAACTCCATTAACATTACTAGATATAACCCCTTAATGATTGGATCAACATCATTGTGTAAACTGACAGTAACAAAATGGAACAAAAGTTTTGGTCGGGTTCGCGCTTGAAGGAGTATTCGGAATCAGTTTTTAAACGAGTGTGCACTAATTCTTGTAGGAAAAGCTCCAAGGTTTCGTTTCAGCCCACCTAGAAGATTTTACCGGCTTGTCTTATTCTTCTACATGTATTCGAGAGTATTAAAAAATACGATTTTTGGCACTTTTGACAGCGTTTTTTTTCTCCAAAAAATAGGGTTAATTCGCCTTCTTTGTTTTTGGATTTGAATCCTACAGCTAAAGAACGATCGAAATCAGTTTTCATTGGTTAAATACTTGAACAATTTTTTTATATTTCGGACAGTGTTTTCTACCACGGAGGTGTTAGCACGTGGCGTGTAATCACGAGGGAAAAATTTATGATGATAATAATGGTGGCTCAGTTAGTTAGACGCTTGGATTTCACCTTAGAGGCCTGGGGTTCGATCTACCTTTACCGAGGTTCTGGTGGTTCGAATCCCACCTTAAGCTGTAGGTCACCCCATTATGCACTGGACTGCAATCCAGTTCGTGAATGATGGGGTAAAAACCAGGCTTTGTTCAATATGTCAAGGCACACGCTCTCAACAGATCACTTGATTGCATTATAATAATGCGTCCGTAACTGATAATAATATATACCGGGACAGCCCCGTGCATACGATTCAAAAAATATTAAAAAATCCAACTCTAACCAAAAATGCCTGCGACATATTGGGCTTTAACCATCTTAAGCTTGAGACATTAATATAATAATCTTTATTGAGTTCGTAAAAAAGGTTATGTACATAGCAGTCAGAATTAACATAAGAACCCAAAGGGCGAGGTATAGCTTAACGCTGCTTTCAAACCTTACCTAACCTGATGAAATTTTATCGGCGTTCTCGCGGACACTGTGATAATCACGTTATAGTCACTAATGAATACATTTTGTTTGATTGAGAAACGTCTTTTTTTAAAATAAAATTTATTTACAGATCGCGTTCATTTGAGCGCATATATGTGAAATAGTATGGGAGAGCTTGTGGCTATCGCCACATATACAGCGAGTTCCATTACACTTTATACAGGGTGTCCACGCCAGGGCTTACCGAAAATTAGGCAACCCGTCTTACACGCCAATGCTATTCTTATGGCCATGTACAGCGGGTTGCATACTTTTTGGTAAACCCTGGCGTGGACACCCTGTATATGATAATCTGCACTCAAAATGAGTAAAAATTTCTGATCCTGGTCTGAATTACATCAAAATATCTATGCATGTACTTGCAAATGCAAAGGCACCGTGTTTGATTTTATTTTTGAATGAAAAATACAAAACCTTCCGTATCCTTTCACAACGCAAGCAATGTGCCAAAAGATAATGCAAAGGTCAGAATATCACTCCAACATGAAAACCGAAAATGGTCCATTTTGACCCTATCTGACGAAAATAATCATAACTCTTAAACTAAAGTCTGCAATCCTGTCACTTTTCATAAAGTATAGATGATTTGAAAATTTCATTTATACCTGTAATATTTAATGCATTTTTTTTTTGCTTTCACAGACATAGTCCTGCTGGAAGCGGTTATCATCAAGGGCAAACTAGTACTATAGTTTTACCGGCGAATGCAAATAATCCGGGAGTAGTACGAAATTCGTCCGTTACTCCTGATCCACTTCGAGGTACACAGAGGTAAGGAGCCTCGACCTCATTCTCAAGTTATGTGAGAGTTAGAGATTTACATGATTGATCTTTTTACGCATACATGTTACGTATTGATGTATCAACTAGCGATAACCAGTGTAGCCAATACAGGAATTCTCTAATACTGGATATAAGAAATGTATAGAACCTTACGATACTTCTATGAATAGCGATAAATCTCCAAATAAGCTTCTAACTGAGCTGGAAATAGATACACTTTTGGAATATTGAGATTCCAATCTCGACAAACAGAAGAGCAACGCCACCATAAGAAGCTGATTAAGAAGAACATAAATTCTGTTTTCTTTATTTTTAGCGTTATGATCGATTAGACTTTTTTTTATAATATCATTAACAGTAAAATGTAAGTGTCTATTTTATTATATTCTAACCCTACACAGATGTTTTGGGATATTTTACTACCTCGATCAATTTTCTTTTCACGGAACGTAACCTACAGTTGATCGTTGATATCTTCAGGTCTAGGGCCTATAAGCACAATGCGGCGGAACAAAATTCAACTGGGCCTTTTTTTCGAATAAATTCATTCGCAACTATTTTACAGTCTTAATATGAAGCAAAATATTGTTTTGAATATGGCGTAAAGCTCGGAATTAAATAAGTTTATAAAACCTTTTTGTTTCCTTAATATTTCCCACGCATGACTGTAATTTAAACAAGTTCTGTTAAACTTCTCTCGATCCTGTATTGTAGTTAAAACATCTTGTGTGTTTTCTTGAAAATACTTTTTATGGTGAAAATAAAAAATGACGTTAAAAATCCGTATAAGGGGCTGTACTTGAATCACGTAGCGGATTATATCGCACGTCTCCAGACCCCTCCCCCCTCTTTAACAATGGAACGGTAACAAATTTACAGTGTCTGACCCTCCCCGCTCCTTGAGCTGTTACGTAATTTAAGTACGGTCCCTAAGGCTGCGCAGTTAAGTTCTAAAGTACATAGACCTGAACCGTAGAGATCTATGATACGTTTTTTTTTTTTTTTGTAGAGGAGGTGAGAATGCATTTACGCACAGTGTGGGACTCGACCTAAAAACGGTAATACCCACTAAACTCACCTCCTCTTCCCGCCAACCCATGTCCTCGGAACCGCTTATCGCATTACTTCAAGGACACGGGGATAAGGCCACTAAGTCGTGCTTCGACTTCCATCTGTTCCAGCCAGCTTGGCATTTCTACATTCCCCACCCAACCAAGATGCACGCATCGTCCTCAGTGGTGTGGTGGTACCACAACCCGGGCTCGTCGGCCTTCGGCATCCTGGTTGGGCGGAATCTGCTATTTGCGTCGCCCAGTCGGCTTCTTCAAGGAGGCGGCCTCCCTGAACGACGCGCACCGCATTGTCCCCGGCAGATGGTCGTGCCCGGGTTTTTCCATCTTTCGCTGCGCAGAGGAAGCACTGCGGCGTACTTTCGCACTGCAGCCCTGTGGCCCTCTTTGCCGCACCTCCAACAGGCGTGGGTCCGATCTGGACCCCTGCATTCCGCCGCCCTATGGCCAAAGCCCAGGCAGCGGTAACACCTTATAGAATCTGTCTTCTTCCGCACCCGGCAGGACACCCACCCCAGTTTGAGGTGTCCTGTGCGGAGGAGTCTTTTCGCCAGCTGCTCTTTCATTTCGACGAATGCCCTCCTCGTCATGCTCACCTTTAGTTCGCCAGTTGCCCTTCCGAAATGCTTTCGGACCGCAGCCTCCACATCTTCTTCGTCGGTGATCAAATCAGGTCCAGGACCTCGACTTCGACGCGGGGAACGAGATCACGCACGTTCCCCCTGTCCCCCACAGCATCCTTAATGGCCGCGGACAGCTTTGATCTGCCATCCGCGGACGGCCCTACCTCCACCAGAACCTCTCCCCTTCGGGTCTGCCTGACACCCCTGATTTTTACACCAAGGGTGTCCGGCTTCACCTTTTGTTTGAGGTTCCTGAGGACCTCCGCATAACTCGATCCCTCGGCTGGTCTTATCAGGACCGCCTCAGGTCGAGCTCTATTCTGCTTCTCCTTCTTCGTGGGTGGGGGTGCATGAGTGATCTCCTCTACTTTCCCACCCTTCAGTGTCGAGGACGCCGCAATGGTATTGCGGGTCCTCAGTTTCTTCTTCTGCTTGACAGCATTTGCCTCCACGGGACTCATTGAAGGCTCCCTTCCCCGCTTCCCAAGTTGGGTAGTGGGGGCCTTCACGGCTTCTTCAGGTTGAGTCCCGCTTTGACTCATGTCCTTTCTCATCTTCTCCTTCTGTAGGTACGTCTTACCTACCTCCTTTCCGACGTATTTTAGCGCGTTTTGATAATATGCGTCCGTAAACATCAGGGAATGTTTCAATTGGTTCACCACATCCAGCGCCTTTCATAGCCCCTCCCTAATGGGCATAAACATATTGCGTTTGGAGTTGCAGAATTTCTGCATCTCCTCCAGCACATCCTTGTGGTCTTCAATTTCTCTTCGACCCCGCTCCACATATTTATACGCGTCCATGATATCATTTTTGGCATAAGTTCTTTGACTCCTGTCAATCTCCTCCACAACGTCCAGATCACCCTCCAGCTCCTCACATAAACTACGGTTCAAATTTTGTACTTCATCCATTTAAATTCCCACGAGTAGCTAGGGAAATAAAGGTCCACCCCCGCAGAGCCCCGCATGCGAGGGTAAGGTCTGCATACTCTAGAAGGCGACCTGGTATCCTAGAGATACCGTTTGGAACACCACACCCCTGGTGCCACGCAGTCTTCGGCACGGTGGATTAACGCCTTGTCTTGGAGGTTTTTCCTTCGGGACCATCCCTGGACATAACCTGCGACTGCTTATTGAGTTGTGTAACCGTATTCAGCAGGAACCCTCGGTACAGGGCCGCAACAGGAAGAGGTCGTGGTTTTTTCTCGGTGTGTCCTTCACCCAGTCTGTTTGGTCCACGGGGCCTATTTTATTTCAGCCCTACCCTCTATTTCCAGCGAGCATTCCCCTATCCGCCACCCGGGGACGCGCCTCGTATGAGTTACAGACTCCCACTGTGGATAGTACATAGGGTAGCGCAGTAGAGTTGGACAGCACTTACGCCTTCGCAGTAGAGTTTTACGTTACTTCAAGCAGCGTTTCTGACTAAATTGACAAAACAATCTATATTTATGATACAAATTTTGTAATATTTTTAAAGTTTTCTCTATAGCTTATAAAGATTTTTTGAGGTTGATGTCTGTATTTTGATTCGGAAATTTAACGAGCAGGTGTATCATTATCGTACGGAACTTAATGTGAGGGTTGTAAAAGTTTTACTTTTTCCCCGTCTTATTTTAAGTAACAAAATTTAAGTGCTAGTACTGCGCAGCCTTGTGTACAATTACGCTGTCCGGCACTATTTTTGTGCTATAAGCAATTCCAGATAATTCGTACTATAGGATTTTTGCGTAGATTACGAATCCATTGACAAAAATCCTCGTATCACGTCGAGTTTTCAAGAATGTTATATGACCATAACTAAAAAATAATTTCAATAATAACCTGAAATTGTGCTTCGTAAATCTGTAAAATTGGGTTAAAAATCAATAGTTTGGTCCACATGTGAAAGACAGTGTATGACTGACTGATGATATAATTAATACTCCCCTCGTCTCTGTATATGGAACCCCGACTCTGAATCACGACGGCCGAGCTTCTCTTTTCAAGGACAAAAACGGATACTCGGCGGGATTATTACGGTCTTCGAGGGTGAACAACTAGTCCTATCCCCGGTAAAGTAATCGATGTTGGAGAACATATAACAGTGAAGGCCCGGTTCCGTAGACCAATCTTTTGCGTGCCTCTCAAACTTCTTTAGTTGTTCAATCTTTACAATTCGTATCATAGTTCTCGGATCTCGGTCTTAAACTCAGTTGCCGGTTCCGGTGACAATTCGGTCCCAGTACAGTAAAAATTCATTGGATATTGTGTAATTGACCGTTATCATCTAGGGTGAATTGGGTATCAGTGTGGTATCTAAATTTGGTCCCTGAGGACTTGAAAATTATCCTAATGGCGTTTATAAATTCAATGAAAATTAAAAAATGTACATGATTTTCAACATTTTGACAATTTTCGAAAAATAGAAAAAACTATGTTTATGACATATTAAAAAAATGTTATCAACATTTTTACAAATTATCTTAATGACTACGAAAAAAATTGAATGAAGTTTTCAAGTGACCTAGTGTCGGTTGTAAGTCTGGTCAAGTACAACACAAAACCGTGTTTAAAACCTTTTTCACTCCCTCAAATTTCTAATTTATTGTTGAAACCCCGTTTTTAGGTCACATCGTGCACTAGCCAATGAGTAAGTCCATTATTTTCTAACCGATTTTTAATATTGAAACGTTTTTTGAAAGGTCCAAAACCGACTTTCCGAAATATATGTTTAATTTCGCCGGTTGGATAAAAAAAATTTGAAGTTGATGTCTAGTTAATCTGAAATTGGCTACTTCTTTTCTTACTTTTTCTATTTTGACGTACGGTTTTTGAAACTTATTGTCAAAAATACCCATGTTTCTATTATTATTTCGAAAGAAAGATCGATTTTGAGTAGAAAAACTCTTCATTCATCAAAATTGATAGAGAACCGTCGGAGCTAGGACGTTTTTCCAAAAGAAGGAAATTACACTTTTTCTGAACAAACTGCCACTCGGGTGAGGGCCAAAGCGTGCGCGACAGCCGTCACGGCTACTACTTTTTGTTGATTGGTGAGGTCCTTGCGTGCCAAAACGTACAGTAGTGGTAACATTTCATCGCGCGATGATTATTTTTTCATAACGCTTACACCAATGTCTTTTATTATTACGCTTAAAAAACTGCATATCGAATGGATGCAAAATAATGTGTGATGAACGCAATCAGTTTTGTTACGTATGCGACTTGTTTGTTGAAAAGCAACATCGTTTCGAATTGGAGAAAATAAAGCAGTTCTCGAAACATTCAACTTTTATTCAACCTTTTATTCCTGCCCAAGGTAAAAGTCTTCGGCACTACTTTTCTGGGAAGTGATTATGACATCAGAGAAATTCAAGGTTAACATGATTACTCAACACCGATTGTCCGACGAGAGCGAAATTTTGCTCTATAGAAAAAATGCCATAACTCTTGACAATTTTCGATCGATGTCGATAAATGAATCGTCGTTTCACTTTGACTCAAACTCATTTTCAAAATATCAAAGCAAAAAAAGGTATTTTCTTAACAATTCTGCAAAAAGCGTACGTCAAAATAGAAGAAGTATGTAAAAATGTTGCGAATTTCAGATTAACTAGACATCATTTCGAATTTTTTGATCCAACTGACGAAACGAAACATATTTAAAAATCGGTTGAAAAATTATGAAGTTATTGATTGTTTAGTGCTCTAAGTGATCTAAAAACGTTTTTATAACAATACATTGAAAAGAGAGTGTAAACATTTTTTTAAACACGGTTTTATGTTGTACTCGACCAGACCTACATCCTACACTAGGTCATTTGAGAAGTTCATAATCACTGTAGCACCGTGTAATCATTAAGATAACCTATGGGGAGCGTCCATATATCACGTGATCGGGTTTTCGCTAATTTGCGACCCCCCGCACGTGATTGTCCGTCATGTTATTGTTGACCGCCCTCTCCCTCTATCATCACGTGACTTTTTCTTAAAATGAAGAAAATTTACAAAACATGACAAGGAACATTAAAATGTATTTTTAATAACTGTTGATTGCGACTTCTATATTTACAATGAGACAGTTTTTTTGCGTGACCTTCACATAACTTTTATGCTGTAAGATGTAACAGCATTGTTACCATAAAGCGGGACTCATTACGGCCCTGCACAAAAGGGTTGCCGCGCCGCACACGAGACGGAACGGAATCCCCCGAGGGGACCCGAAGTCCCGAACAACAGCACAGCAGTTGCTCAGTCTGTGTTCGCTCGACTCAATGTCGACTGCTCTCGTCCTTCGGCTACCGTGCCGCTTTTCCCCTTGTGCTTATCGTTAGTGCACTTCGCCTTCGCTCGTCGACTATCGTCCCCTGGGACGCCAATGTTCTCGAACTATTACGGGAACCTCTACAAGGAAGAATCTCCACCTTTATCTTAACGACCCTTTTTTAAACCACCTTGTCGTCCATGCGGGCAATCCCTAAGACCACGAGTTCCTCGCCACGGACTGGCGATCTTCAACCTGTAAGTGGCAATGATGTTTCAACTGTTTAATTACCGGCCTTCTTTTCAATGTGTTCAACCGTTAGTTTCTCGGCGTCCTGATCCCATTTCTCCTCCTTGGTAGGCACTCCCGCCAAACCTGGCGCCCAAACTGCCTTTTTCCCTGTCTCCAAAACCTTGTTTTTGGCACGATTTACATCAGCGCTGTCGTAAAAAAAATGTTCAGAACATCAATATACATATCTTTCAATTCTAGTGACCACCACTCTTTTTCCTAGAGAGCGCGAGTGGTGATAAATGCTTGAGAGGATCTCTCCTCTGTGGCGTACACTGCACCGTAGATACGAAATATTTGTTGAGGTGCTTGGGCGCCACTTTTACAGTGAGCGACATATATATATATATATATATATATGAATGGAATACCTCTATCGTTGTTCCCATCTTTAAAAAAGGCGATAAAACTGACTGTAACAATTATCGGGGAATTTCACTTGTACCTTCGTGCTACAAGATCCTGTCTAATGTAATCCTAAGTAGACTGACTCCTTTTGTCGAGGAAATCATTGGGGATTACTAGTGTGGATTCCGCCGAAACCGATCTACAAGCGATCAAATGTTTACAATTAGGCAACTGCTAGAAAAAAAATGGGAATTTCAAGAAGTAGTGCATCAGCTATTTATCGATTTCAAAAAAGCTTACGACTCTATTATACGCGCACGAATGTACTGGATCCTAGAGTTCTTGGGTGTACCAAGAAAATTGGTTAGACTGATCGAAATTTGCTTAAGCGGCAGTAGGGGTAGAATACGCGTGAACGGTAGTTTATCTGAAGAGTTATCGATCCGCGATGGCCTGAAACAGGGCGATGCACTTTCGTGCGTCCTTTTTAACTTGGTTTTAGAATACGTGGTTAGGCAAGTGCAGGCGAATCCGACCGGTGCTACCCTCAATGGGATAGTACAAATTCTTGGATATGCGGATGATCTCGACTTACTAGGGGATGATAAAGAAACGGTAGCTAAAAATGCAGAAATCTTGATCAAAAAAGCCAAAGATATTGGCTTGGAAGTTAGCGAATCGAAGACAAAATATATGACCGTCGTCAGATCCGAACAAAGTAATCAAGACGGGGATCTTATGGCCGGAAATATGAAATTCGAAAGGGTTAGCGAGTTTAAATACCTCGGGTCTATTATAACTAGCGAAAATAAGATTAAAACGGAAATCATCGCGCGGCTACACGCTGGCAATGGGTGCTATTATGCAGCAAACACACTATTAAAATCGCGATTGCTATCTAGAAACATCAAAGTAAGAATCTACAAAACAATAATAATGCCGGTCGTCATGTACGGGTGCGAAACGTGGGCGCTGACGAAAGGAGAGGAGAATAGGTTTAGAGTTTTTGAGAATAAAGTACTTACAAAAATCTATGGTCCAAAAAGGGACGAAGAGACCGGCGAATGGAGAAAACTGCATAATGATGAGCTGCATGCTCTCTACGGGTCAGCAAATATTAATAGAGTAATGAAAGCGCGTAAACTAAGATGGGCGGGGCATGTAGCAAGAATGGGAAATGAAAGAACAGTGGCGCAAGTTTTAAGAGGGAGACCGATTGGTAAGAGACCCTTAGGCAGACCGAGAAACAGATGGGAGAAAAATGTAAGGGATGATTTAAAAGAACTACACGGAAAAAATAAGTTGTCGAAACTTCACTTGACTAGTCAACCATTCTAGGATAGGCCACTTTTTTTTAGAATCTCGTATAATTTTGATTAAAGAACCGCAGACTTCATCGAAAAAGTGAAAAAAGTCATCGAATTATTGGAAGACAATCTAGGAACATCAGTTTTCGAATTTTTATTCAGCCCATTTTGACAAAGTTCAAGGCAAACATTCAATTGTTCATAAAAAGTCCTCCAGATTCCAAACGATTTGGAATACAATAACTCTAGCACAGAAACGAATAACTGATTTATAAGTTGTCGAAGAATTCGTTGACTGTCTTCTACATATCTATATATTCACAATGTACAGTCACATTGGATGCTCAGGTGAAGTGGTATATGTATCAGTCTGAATGGAGTCGCGGTCACCGGCAATGAACAAATGAGCGCGGATTTAAATTTGACTTTTCACTGACATTTGTGCAAAATATTCAATGTGTTAAGTTAGCCGTGGGGTCTAGTGGTTAGGGATAAGTTGCGTTCGATAGGTGTTAGGTAGTTCGAATCCCGCCGCAAAATTTCTTTCGATTTTTCTAGGTTCATGTGTATCTGTAAAAATAAATATAACTTAAGCGTGAGTCTATGTGAATAACAATATAGTAAATATAACCGCGAAATATATATTTTTTTAACTTGGCTATACTGTTTTCTAAAAACTCGTTAGGAGTCATCGAAAGTTTCATTGACTGGCTTCGAAGCATTAGTGTATCAGTGTTTCAAGAACTCTATTCCTCTGGTCTTCACATTTTCATTGAAATTATTTTGTACTTTCGACAACTCTTTCTACTTTTTAAACATTTATCAATCAAGGTTTGTAAGACGATTCTTCCAATTTATGACATACGTTTAACCCTATCATAGAGTGGTTGACTCAGTCATTCAAAATTTCAACAACTAATTTTTTCCGTGTAGGACATGATTACTTAAACTGGATGGAGGATGCACAGGATAGAGATGTGTGGCGGTCTCGGGTTAGTGAGGCAATGAACTTTCGAGTTCGAACTGCTAATCTATAATAATAATAATATATATATATATATACTATATGTTTCTGTTTCACTTTCTGACATATGCAGGTGCCAAAATTGGGCAATGATCTACCGTAGCCTTTTTGAATTTTGCGCTTATTCCTAATATATAAGTTGGGTGGACTGATGATATACAATATATGCTGGACTACTACCAGACCAAATCGCCGAATGTCGCATAATGCGCAGATTTTTAGCGCATAATCTCGCTGAATACTTGGAAGTTCAATATTTGTGTTATTAAGAACAATATTTAAAAAATATGGAGCGTTACATGAAAATATTATAAAAAATTTATTTGAACAGACTTTTTTCAAAATTTCAGTCAATGTCAGCATTTGAAAACGAGATTTCACATGATACTTTGTAGCTCACAGGGAAAGGCCTCCTCTGTGAAATTCAAATTTTGACGAGACCACTTTAAATCGATAGAGAATCGAAAATAACCGAAAGTACTTCCGGCGTTTGGCCCATTGGGCCGTGGTTTTTTTAAATGAATTTTTAAAGCGATCGCATTAGTAGCAATAGTAGGAGAAATATCGTCGTCAAATACACTATCTACTGCACAATTAACGGCACTGGCACTTGCAGAACTTTCGTCATCCATTTTCCGCTAGAATTTTGTCTGATCCTTCACGTTCAAAAAATAGAGGAGCACTGTTAACTTCGCTGCAGCTTTGAAAAGAATGAGAAAGTGTGTCGCGCGAACTCGTGGTTGGTCGGACGGCTCGCCGACCCGAAACTTTAAAAATTCATTTAAAAAAAACTACGGTCCAATGGGAAAAACGCCGGAAGTACTTTCGTTTATTTTCCATTCTCTATCGATTATAAGTGGTCACGTCAAAATTTGAATTTCACAGAGGAGGCCTTCCCCTTCAGCTATTTTAAATGCTTATTTATCACTTACGTATTTCGAATGAAAATGTTATGATTACCTTACATCGCGCCTTTCGCTTATGCTTTTCTAAACATAAATAATGTAGTTCACTGTTCTTAAATTTTTTTCTGCACGTCAAAAGTATTTACAACTGAATTTTTCGAATGGCACTAATCGCAACAAAAACTTCTTGCAAACTGACGTCTGCAAACTTTCAACATTTGTGTTGCCCTCTCTCACCTTTAAGACTTTCCCTTTTTTATAGTATCCCCACCGTAATATGCACCTGATTGCAGTTTAAAAAAATATCCTGTCTCAAAATTACCTGTCCTGACAATATGCAGGTACTTGGACGGTGAAAACTGTAAACACGATCTTAAACCTTGCAGTGTTAAACTTAAACATATCAACGTAGTAGGCTTAACTTCAATTTTAAATATTATATTTAATACATATGCCAACGGCCATACCACGCTGAAAACCCCAGTTCTCGTTAGATCACTGAAGTTAAGCAGTGTTGGGCGCGGTTAGTACTTGGATGGGTGACCATTCGGGAATAATACTACAGCGTGCTGTTGGCGTCGTAGGTGTGGTGAGTCCACACTTGCAGTTCTTTACTACAAGAAAGTATCCACCTAGAAACACTACCCGAATCGGGTAGTGTCACGCCTACCCCGAAAGGTAAATGGCTTAATGGTATACATATAATACTTAATTAAACTTATCAGAATTCATTAATACTGAATAGGATTGAGATTTTATAACTATATTTCAATTCTATAACTTACCTTTCTACCTTATGCATAATGCTAATAGATTGTTGTACTGCAAAAAGCATCAGCCAACATTTGTGTATATTTGAAATACGATGTGAAAAACGGTGATATTAAAATATTCAATAATGTACAGGAAAGAAACACTTTGCGAGCTTCTCTTTTCAATTACATTAATTGAAAAGAAATGTAAACATACTGCAATAAAATAATTAAGACTCTAGTTACTATTCAAATTTTATGTTAAAAAGTCAGTCGCCCCTAAGCACCCCAACCGATATTTCTTATCTACGGTGCAATGTACGTCACAGAGTAGAGATTCTCGCACGCGTCTGCCACCTCTCTCCCTCTCTAGGAGAAAGAGTGGTGGATGCGAAACATGTGTTCCCGGAGGGAATTTCCCCAAGTTGGGCATGTCTGCTGTAGATAATGTGAAATAGTAATAGAGGGGAGAAAATCTTTATTAGGAGTAAGAATGAGGTTCTTCGCTTGAGGTTGTAATAGGTTCTGTTATGAGGGTGTGGTCGAGAATTTTTTCGTTTTGGTTGGTTTTCGGGAAGTAGGTGTTCTTTTCTCTTTTTTTGAGTGGGGTTCTATCGTATGTATTATGAGTTTTAAGAGGAATGGTCAGTTTTCATCTTTCTTTTCAATTTGACTGTTTTGGATGAAACAAAGTGGAAAGCGTGATTGAGTAGAAAAAATAAAATCCAGGATGGAAGCTTCCTTGAAATTATGTTTTTGAAGGGTTTTTTACCCTCACTATCACTATGGCTTGTAGGGCAAAAATGCAGCGCCCATTATATTGGTCCAATCTTGAAAAAGAACAAAAATGAAGCTCATCTGAAAAAAGAATCATAGGATCAATTTGCTAAGCAAGACGAAAAAGACGCTTTGTATGTGGGGAGGCTGTTTTTGTGGACTGTTTACAAATATAAACGGCTATCTTAATTTAAAAAAGGTAAGGAGACCTTATAATTTTCTATTTTTATTTAAAGATTTATTACTATGTAAAAGGAAGATTTCTTTGGTTAAAAAAAAATAATTTTTCAGATTAGTAATATTATATTATGATATAAGGTGTGGGTTTAGAGGAACATACACCCTTGAATTTTCATGTATCCTTGTTTATTTAGTTTAACTTTTAATCGTCACTTCCTTTCCTAATTTTAATTTTTTTGAATTCAATTGTTTTTTTTTAATACTTTTAATATTTTACGGCTTTTTTTAAATAATGATTAATAGTGTAGATCTTATGTATTAGAGAGGAAAACAAAATTAATTCGAATAAGCATTATGATATATATTTAATTAGTTTAAAATTTTCAAAAGTAATTTTTTATGTTTAATACGTTTTTTTAGTTTCTGTTGTTGAGATTTTCGATAAAATAAGTCTATTTACTATAAAAATGATTCTGAAAAAAAATCGTTTTAAAACAAAAGTGTGGTATATTGAGTGCGTAGAATGACTGATTACTTGTACTGGGGATAAAAATTAAAAGAAGGAATTATTTTGCTTTTTGTAGGGATAAAATTAAAATTGGGAGAATAATATTTAATTCTTTCTTGAGTAGTTATTTAGATATATAAACACTTAGTAGCAAGCAACAGAAGTAAAATACTTCATATTAAAGAATGTTAATCTTTGGAGGTTGTAAAAGAATACTTAGTTTATACGTTTTTATTTTTTATATTAAATAAAACGAATTGTGTAAGAATAGCAGTACATTGCTTATTAGTACTAAATTAAATTATATAAAATTCTTAGTTTTCTAAATGTTTTCTAAAATGTTTACCACTTGTTTATAAAACATTGATAAAGGATAAATAATGCAAGTAGTTGATAAAGAGCTTTTTTATTGGATTTTGTTGTATTCTTAAATTAAATTAATTATAGATGTCACAGGCCAACAATGATATTGGTGCATGCCACTTTTGTCTTTTTTGAAGTTTAGTAACTCTGAAATAAAAAGTGATCATTAAATTTAAATAGAGTTTTATCGATTATAATTGAAATAGAAAAATGCACAATCTGGCACAAACAAAATTTATATATAGCAATTTCGGAGTATCAGCTAGGGTAACAGTTTTTATCAGCAACTTCAGCCATTCACTTAAGTAGAGTTTGAAAGACTATTCCGTGGCAAAGTTAATGTTTGAAAAACGATTTTGATAGGTTTTGTAACACAATATTCAAATTCTTCGTTCAAGCTTATTTATCACTTTTCATTTTAGAGTTATTACGCTTAAAAAAATACGAAAAATGGTATGTTTGTCACATTCCGGTTGGAATTTCTCAATAATGAGAGCTGATGGAGCAATTTTGAACTCTATACGCATGTTGTTTTTGTTATTAATTGCTAAATTTATAATAAAATGCTTTTCTGAGTGGTATTTTCTGGGGATCGTGGTTTCTCATGTTCTGAAAAGAAAAATATATATCCGAATGCTTCATGAGAAGTTTCATTAGTTAAATCTTCAATTGTTACTATTAGATATTATTTATATACTGTAACCAGCGGTTTACAATATAAAGCCTTGGCTTAGGCAAAGCTTCTAACTCTTACGATGATGCAACGAATAGTTGCATCACAAAGGGGCAAGGAAAGAACGCAGAATCCGCAGCCTCCCACTATAACATCTCTTGAGTATAATTGAAGTCGAGAGAAGGGCGCGACCCATAAAAAGAGTCTCGCAGCTCAAAAGGGGCAGTTGGGTGTGGCGAGGCAGCTCGGAAGTTTCTTGGGAAGTATCTTCTAATCCACTTCGAAAAAGGTTATTCTTTTAAGTGAAACTTTGCGACGCTGCACGTTTAGACTGCAACAAATTTAATGATTTCTCGAGGCATTTTTCTGAGTTATTTTTGAGCGATTATATCTTGTGACCGAGTCCACGAAGTTCAGTAATTTAATTTACAATCTGGCTATTAGGCTTAGCTTCTTATAAGAGGACAGGAGTTATACTCCCTTACCCTGTTCAGAAAGCGGCTAAGTTCCAATAACTCGAGAGAAGAGAATATTTATCTTTTATAAAATTTTGACCTAAGAAAAGGTGCCCTTTTTGAAAGTAAAAATATTCTAAGGTAAATTTACGAGAGATTCCGCTCTTTTATTTCCTCATTATCCTTGTCACTCTTTTAGAGAGAGAACGTTCGAATGTGTAGTCTGAGAATGCCTCAGCTCAAGTCTCTCGTGAAGCACGTAGCGTTACGCCTGCGTAAGGTCTCAGAGCTGGCTACAGAAAGCCCTCATTAGCATTGTAGGATTAAATAATAAAATCATGAATCGTTTCCATTGTGTGGTAAAAATAAAGAATAAATAATAGTCACCACTTCAGGTTTTATTTAGGCAGTAAATGTCCATACCTATTTGCTCTGCAAAACCGCTCACTGGGAAAATATTCAGAATTTCGAATCTCTGTCATTGAACCAACCAAAATAAAATCTATGAATCCAGCGGAATTACTTTGCAGAGAACTGCAGCCCATTGGCCAAATATCAGATTTTAATGGATTATTAGAAAGTTCAATTTAGAGATAAAAGATAAGCATTGTATAGATAAAAACGCTTAAGAGTTGTACAAATAGAAATAAAGGGAGAAAAAATAGCATTCCTCAATTAAATATTGCGTTACTTAGAAAATTAAATAAAAAAGAATTATATTGCGACTAAAAAATTATTTTGCATTTAAGCTAATAAACTCCCAGTGGGCACAAAACCATGAACATCCCAAGAACGTCCTTGGGACGTCCAATGTCAGTCCAATGAACGTCTCTAAGACGTCTAATGCCCTAAAGATGTCCTAAGGACGTCTTAAAGACGTAGGACGTTCTCAGGACATCTTTCGTCCTGACATTGGACGTCTTGAAGGCATCCCTAGGATGTTCTGAAGACATGTTCCAAAAGACGTCCTAGGGATGTCCCGAAGACGTCTCTAGGACATCCTTAATTTTTTTGCCCACTGGGCTACTATTTTAATAGTGTTAGAAAGCTGCGGCTTTTAGTGTGTAATTATTAGAGATGAATTTGTAACGGGTAAATCAAATTGAAGATCAATCAATGAAGAAAATTATCGATTTATTGCGAGATAGATTTTTAAGTAGCTAGATGTTAGGGAGATCACTGTCACATATACCGTAATGTAGGAATTTCTGAATAAATCTTTCATATGAGAAAATAAAATCTTATACTTTCTCCATATTATCGCTTTTTTATAATCAACATTTGGAGAATTAGATATATAACCGTCACTAAAAGATATCCTGCTGTATCTTTTAATGCAAAGAGATTTCTTTTGATTGCATGAAACTAGCAAGTTTTTGATTGACATCGAATAATGCGATTTGATGTGAAAAGGTATTGCAAGGAACGTTTGAAGTACAAATATCAACAGTTTTTATAAAAAAAAAAAAGTGTTGGATTTCGGGAAACTGGAAAAAATCTTAGAAATTTTGAAATAAAGTAGTCTGAAAAATAGTGGTGCCGTTCGATACGATACTTTCTCGTGATCGGGTCGGATCGTGTTGTCAATACTCGTGATCGGTTTTCGCTCAGCTCGACTTTGACTCGGAATGTGATATATCGACTCATGATCGGGTCGGGTGTTGGATACTCCTTGGCCAGATGGGTGTCTGTGACGTAGCGGTCCACAATGGGTTGAAATGAAAAACGAAGTTTAAAATAACATTTAGATCTCAACGTCAACTCAAAATTTATACGCAAGGCCAATATGGCATCCTGAAAAGCGAACATTTTATAGAATCGGTGCTTAATTTCAAGTCAATACATCACCCGAAAGCGTTATTGGAAACTAAATATTTAAATTGGGATATGAGGCGAAAATTCTACCGAATATCAATCATTAACAAAATGACTAGCGAGAGCAAAAAGAGAGGCGGTAATTAATTCCGATTTTTCCACATATAAAATCAATTATTGCGGTACTTCACGATAGCAAAAATAATCGAATGTAGCAAGTCGCGACTGTCTGTCGGCTCGTGGCTGCCGAATGAAAGAGGTCGGCTTGCGGTTTGCGAGCGCGCTTACTCGTCTCTTTTTGGGCGAGTTTCCCCGGCGCGGCGCTGATTGGCTGCTTCCTCGGCGCTGCCGCGGGATTGGTCGGTTTGGGATTCGGCTTGCTCTCCTCCACCGTGGTGCCTGTTTAGAAGAAAGATGGAGTGGTGGTTCAAATGATGGCCTGTAATTAAATCAAAATATCTACAGTGTAGATCCGAAGCATTTCCGGTAGATGAGGAAGCTCTCTTCTCACTCTAGAGCGAGTGTCCACATTGGCGAAACACACGACAACAAATCTAGGACAAAACAGACCTGCTTCTCATCCTCAACGCGGGAGTCTTGAATTAGGCTGAAATCTCGGCCCAGTGCAGTAGCGCGGAGGGTCCGTGTTAGGGGATGTGAGGGCTTCCTCTCTCATAAGGATTACTGGTACAGTCCAAGGTATCGTTCCAAGACGACTGAGTTCATTCCCAAAGCCTAGGGACGAGGATCCGATAGCGACAGCGAACAAATCCCAGTTTTCCGAAGGCCTTACAGAATTCCGAAATCCCTCGATGCCCCTTGTTAAGAAGAACGAGCAAAATAATGGCATTAAAATTTTGGTAATCTTTTCCATTTATAAAGAAAAGAGAACGAAAACGTCTCACAAGTGGGGTTAGGTTGGTGTCCGACGACGATTTTTTTGTAACTTTGCAGGTGAAAAGAGGATCCCAGACTATAAAAAAAAAATTAATTTTTTGGGCAATCGTTCATATTCAGGGGTGGAAATCACCCCTTCTATATTTTTGATACTTTTACTGTTTTAAGAGGTATCATT